>OV884044.1:11177500-11407500 GCA_930367265.1 Catocala fraxini | reverse complement strand
AAGTAAGGACTAGGTATTAGGAACTAACTAGTAAGGAAGTACCTAATGATTAGGATACCTAAGCGATATTTTCTTTCTACATAGGTACATGGATATTCTTACGCCTACATCATCAAAATGATAAAGCTAAAAAGGTACACCCACATTTAGCTAGGTAACTATAGCTTTTGCCCGCAGCTTTGCTCGCGTAAAAGTAGGCTAGGTTATGTAGGTAACAGTTGGTACTTTAAAAAAGAAATACAGCTTTCTAATGGCTAAAGAATTTTTAAATTGGTTATGTAGATTTTGAATTGAATCCTTACAAACAAACAAAACATCAATTCCATCCTCTTTCTACTATTAGTATAGATAGTATAGAAAACAAAATGAGAAAAAGAGCTCTTTTTGTTTTTTTTTTATGGCAATATTTTACCTTAGGCCGTAACCCATGATCTGAGCCAGCGGTCGGCAAGCCGCGGCCCGCGTTCCTTCTATTTGCAGCCCGCAACTGTTTTGTAAATAAGGTCTTATCATTTGGAATTATTTTAATTTCGCGCCAAAACTAAAATCAGCTCCGTCCGCGAAAGTCGGCGCTGGTCAACAAAACTACTCCGCGGGGGCGAACGTAATGACTCGACATTTGTGGTTGTCTTTTTTTGCATTTTAACATAATCGATATATTATGTACCTACACAAAATTATGAACACGGCTATATTTCATTTAGCCACTATGTGCCTGCTAAATGGTTGCCGACCGCTGACCTAACCTACCTTTCCTACACCGTACCAGAACATATGACTTTGAAAATTTTGAGATATGCCTTGGAAACGTACCTGAGACCTCTACATGACAGCCAAAGGGTTTGCCACCAAGCTGTACAACTAATTCTTATTCTAAGTACCTTCTCGTATGAACTTATTATTTTACTTTCTCGTGAGTCCTTTATCCATTATGTACAGGGCTTCTACTTGTAAGGATTAGTAGTACCACCTTAGTAGGTATATGTATATCTACCTACTTATGTGGCACTTGGGTTAACAGCGGTCTATTATCTTGGATAGAAACTAATAAGACATCCCTCGTTTATAACTAATACAGTATTATCGTCATACATCGTCACCAATAAGTAATGTAAACATCAAAACATTCCTTTATTTAGACTTCAATAGATATACAATACTTTACATACTTTGTAATTAATTAGTCATATACTTTATGTAGCTATTTATTTAAGGACAACCAACAAAGCACACACTAAAACGTTATGATAAAACATAAAATTAGGTACCTAAGTAATGTACCCGTACTTAGTGTTAATGCATGCCATGGCAGCCTATAGGTACTTACTGCCTTGCTTATATATAAGTATACATGCATATATATAAACTAAACTAAAACATATATAGAAATTACGAAAAAGTTATAAATAGAAAAATTACATTAAACATACTGTAACATTAGTGTAACTGGCTGCCACGTCTGAGGTCGCGGCTTCGATTCCCGCACAAGTCAAACATTTGTGTGCATGAACATGGATGTTTGTCTTGGTCTGGGTGCTTCTATGTATAATATGTATGTATTTACAAAAAAAAAGTATATATGTATGTTTATCCATTGTCTAGTACCCATAGTACAAGTTCTGCTTAGTTTGGGCTAGATGGTGTTGTGTGTATGTGGTAGAATATTATTATTATTATTATTATACACAAACAAATAATAGCATTAAAATAACAAAACTACTAATAATATAATCATAACAAATTGCATGCACAGTGTTTACATATAAACTATATTAATAAAGGAAATTGAAATGAAAATTATTTATTATTATAAACTACTACTTAGTACATTCAATTAACTATAAAGTAGGTAATTAGTTAATTATCTTGATAGATCAGTTTAGTTATGAATAATGAATAAATACTTCCAGGATGTATTAACATCATTCATCTTATAGCAGTTGGTTTGAAATTGTCTATATATTTTCATTAATTTGTATGTTTTGAACTTTGTGGTTAAACGGGACTCTAATAATAGAATGACTTTATTAGCTTACACATCAGGATATATCAATTGGTGGCGGTTTTAACATAATTTATTTTTTAGTGAATTGTGATATCTACTAAGTATCCCATGTCCAGAGCTAGCAAACCGAAAAATTTAAGCCAGGTAGAAGCAGTGTATGTTATGACTTGGTATAGCAACAATACGAAATGAAACTACTAACTATAATATGTAATCAGTAAATATCGATTACAAACTTAGTTATGCACTCACTATCAAGTGGTGCTCAGGGCTTAAGTCTAGATTACAAGGACTCATTTAGAGTAGTGTTGCAAGTCAGATATACAGTTGGACGGCTTTTTATGTTTAAGACTTTGTTTTAATATGGAGTTTAATTTAAAGTTTGATTTTTTAAATTACTTTACAGATATATATATGTATATACAAACGAAATATCTATTGCCACACAATCATCCAGTCCATTCTAGTCACCTTCTTTCTATAAGTACTTAGATGAGTCTTCAGATCGTCGATCATCAGTTGGACGCACTGGTGAAATAATATTTTTTTTTTTTTTAGTTTTACAGATTTAATAATAATAATAAAGAAAGAAAGAGAAACATAATAATATAATAATATTCTACCACATACACACAACACCACCTAGCCCAAACTAAGCAGAGCACCAACTATGGGTACTAGACAATGGATATACTTTTGTTTGTTGTAAATACATATGTACATATTATATATAGAAACACCCAGACCAAGACAAACATCCATGTTCATGCACTCAAATGTTTGACTTGTGCGGGAATTGAACCTGCGACCTCAGGCGTGGCAGTCGGTTACACTTACTACTACGCCATCGAGACCGACATTACTTACATTTAGGTTCGATTATTTTTGTTAAATACTTAAGCAATACCTAATGTTGCTATATTGGATGTTATTGAGATGAAAGAACTAATCGGCTAGTTATCATTGTTAATATTATGATCCACAAAACCATTGACAATGAATATTATCGTGTCTTTTCCGAGAGCCGTTGAGAATGGCGCGCCAATGCTCATACGAGAAAAAAACCATGACAAATGGCCATGATCCTTGTCTACAATATAATGAAAGATGTGTCTAATATACAAGCAGTTCATGTAACACGGTGGTATGTATGGGGAATTATTAAATTAACAATTGCATCGTTTCTATTTTTACATGACCTAGCTTTATTAGTAGGTACAGCAACAATCAACTCTTTATTTACTTTTATAATAAACAAAAATACGGGTTGCTTTACTAATATGTTCCATCTAAAATGTCAGCTTTAAACCTCATCGGACGAAGTATTTATAAATTTATATTTAATATAGCATTAGCATTCCTCCAGTGTGATTTAATGATCTCATCAATATTATGCAAATGTAATCAAAAAATAAAGACGGAATAAGACGGATGCCACTTCATTTTAAAACAAAAAAAAAAGTCTAGGCACAGAGTCTCGGTAGATGTTGCCAATGCAGAAGAACGTATCCTTTTGAGACGTTAAATATGTCATGATACTCATGATTATCATGACATATTCAGCCTGACAAAGTAACTCGCTGTCTCGTATCAGTCGTGTCAGCCGATTTTTTGGTGCCGACCGTGAGACGTAGGGTTCGATCCGCAGTTATGCTCATACTTACACGTATTGAAATGAACAAATAAAACACAAAAAATTTGTAATTATCTAGTGAGTATATTTTTCAGGCTAGGCATTCGTTTATATTAAGCTTGTATTTTTTTTTTGTTTAATGCAGACCTATTTTCTTAATATTATTTTATAATATATTTTGCTGTAGCCATAGATTTATTAAATGTTGTTAGGAAGATGAGTTCACATTAAAGTACCTATTAAAAATTTCGTATGAGCAAAACTTATGTGTGTTATTAGATATTTATGCTGTGTTAACATATATTACATACCTAAACTAAACTCCTGCTTTCTATAAAAAAAAGTAGTATGTCTGTAAACCATAAGCGAAGGGTAGACTTAAAAAAATATTAGTTGGCATAAAATATTTCAAATTTAATATCGAACAGGTAATCGGGTAGGTTCAGTGTGGACGTGACTCTCCGTAAGTAATAACCATACTGGTACCTCTTTAAAAGGAAATGCAACACTAATAGAAATTAAAGGGTTCTGATAATCGGATGTTGTTTACTAGTGGTCTGTAGTGATAAAAGTGTCGATGATATTTACATTGGCGTAGTTGCCGCTAGAACATCACGCTGAGTGCATGGCTGCTCGCGAGAACCATTCAATCAGTTATCGTGCGCTCGGTAACTTCAAAATGGAGTTAAACTTCATAACAACTTTGATTAAACACGATGTGAACCATAACGTGAAACAGTGCTTCAAATCCAAAAAGCCATTCAGTAAGTAATTAATAATAATATAATAAAGTGTTAACTAACTATTAATTTTCAATTTTACTTCACCATATTATGTGCTATCAAACTTTGTAAAAACATTTTCCTATGCCGATAGTATGTAGGCTAATGTACCATTAAGTAGGTTTATGAACTGTATACGTTTACCTGATTTATATTTACAAGCTTTTTCTTCATAAAATTGGTTTCACGTTTACTTATCTATTTAGAGCTGTCCTCAATACAAATTTGTAAGAAATTAGATACCTACTTAATTAATAATGTTCTTTTATATAAAAGTCGTAAACTCTACAGCTATAAATTACTTCAATTTATATGTAATTACTTTGTTCTTACTTGAACTAACCGGTGAAACTGAATCAACCTTCCTTAGGAGTTTTCCATTGCTGGAAGGTTGTTTGTCAGTTACTTGTAGTGTCCGCGTCGTGTCAGTTTTAATGTTGTGACATTATTATAATGCTGATCTACAATTTTATGTCAACAACATTAGACACTAATAGAGCTAGCGATACTTGTCTAATCTCATAATGACCACACTGGTCGTTTGTCTAATACATTGAACATAGTCTTGACATAATATGTCGTAAATAAATAATTTATTTGTGGTAAACATGTAAGTACTTCATACAAAATACTACGAATGAATATTTGTTGTTGTTCAGATATATGTCAAGAAGTCAATGAGTTCGCGAAATATAACAACTGATGTACCTATATATAATTATGTGTGCTATTGAATGTAATACAAATAACAAACAACAAACTATGTGAGAATGGATGAAGGTCATTGAACTACCAGATTTTGTGTGGACTGGTATAGCTATGTTTGCTCTGTGTTATCGACATGTTAAAATTGCGTAATTGAATTGTTCTAATTTGGAAGTGACGAATACGTGATCAGTGTCATACATGCATGTTTACAATAGTAACGCATAAGACGTTAGCACCTCGCTACTAAGCCATTAATACCTCGATTGTCCGTGTGTGCGTGCTTGTCTATGAAAGTCATCGACCAACGTTTGCGTCCATTAACATAATTATAATTAGGTATGTATACGTTTTGAAATTATAGAGAAATAATTACACTTTACATTTGTTTTTTAGGTAAAGTCAATGATTCTGCTATAGCGATGTGCGATTGTTAGAAAGATATAGAATAAAAAGACATGCTCCGATTTATTTATGTATTGCTAATGAATAATCATTCAATATTAATATTTAAGTGATAAGTGTTATTCGAATTACGACCATATTATTGAAAGAATTCGTTTCTTTTTCACTATTTTGCTACAATTTCTAATTTGAGCAACATCTACGTAATTTATATACTTAAGAATATTTCATATCTACTTACTTAGTAATAATACAAAGTACTTACATAGTATTTCAAAGTCAAAGCAATTAAGTATCTACGTATGTTGTATTTAAGATACGACATAAAATTTTCACAGAGATTGGTACATGGCCACATGGAGTACTATTCTAAATCTTCACATATTGATATTAATGATTGTTTCGCTTTCAACTTCTTCCATTACATTCACACATCAATAGACAGGAACCAAGCTGTCTTTGTTAACAATACAAGCGCTAAATGCATATAGTTTGTTTACACTAAAGTTCGTTGTAACTGTGAAATATACACAAAAATATGCATTAATGAATGAACGAAGGCCTTCATCTATTGATAAGAATAGGGTGAAGAACTGGTGATATTGTATCTGTTATTGATCCTTAATCTTCTCCATTGCATTGTGAAAACAAATAGTGTATACTTAATAATACTGCCACGCTAAAGTGTAGAAAGAGGCCTCATCGACATACACAACTTACACAATAACCTAATAGACAAATTACGCAAAGCTGAATAATCTCAACTTCACAAATACTTAACGAATGCAGATAAAAAGCTAACCCCCCTTAACCTATTGAATAGAAATGTACAGCCAAAATTATTGAGCAAAGAGCAGAAAATAGTTTTGTGGTCCCAAAAGTCTCTGCACAGGAGACATCTCGCTGATCTCGACCAAGAACACGTCGACAAAGAAGCATCGAACGAATGGCTACGGCGCGGAGAGCTCTTTCCGGAGACAGAGGCTTTGATGATCGCTATTCAGGATCAAGTAATACACACGAAATTAACAGAAACACATAACCCGTATACCTCACCTTCCCACTGACTTATGTAGACGTTGCCATAGTAGTTCTGAAACTATTCAACACATAACTGGTTCATGTAAATCCATAGTACAAACTGATTATAAACATAGACATGATCAAGTTGCAGCAATAGTCCATCAGAACCTAACTCACAAATCTTCCATTACAAATATAAGCCCAGAACTGTTTTAGATAATAATTCCTTTAAAATGTACTGGGATAGGACCATTATTACCGACAAAACCATACACTACAATAGACCAGACATAACTATACTAGACAAAACAACAAAACTGTTTTCATAATAGACATCGCAGTATGTAACACACATAATCTCCTCACTACGCACGCGGATAAAATGTCGAAGTATGTTGATTTAGCTACCGAAATAAAAAGGCAATGGCAGGTAGACACCGTTATAATGATACCTATTATGATATCTACAACCGGCGTAGTCCCTAAGACACTTCTACATAGCCTGAGCATACTTGACATGCCGAAATCTAAAATCACACTCATACAAAAAGCCGTTCTTCTTAAGACTCCGTCGAGCGTAAGACAGATAATGACAGAGCTCGTGCGGCGCATATTCAAATCGGTGCGCGGCCGCCATAGTAAAATTGTATGGAGGATTTGAAGTGCTTTTTTGATAAATATGTATCTTTATTGTCAACCAATAACATAAATATTTGGGACGGACAAATTGTAATATAACTATTTATGTTTCGTTTAAGCTGTAAAATAGGATAGATTTCTATTGTTATAATCTAAAAATCACGTAACACGAGCTTACGTTTTTGCATTTTTCGTGCAAGTTTACGTAGTTTTTTTGGACGAAAATATTAATTATTTTAAGTTTTTTACACGGAGTAATTGTAAACACGTTCATTGTTATGGTAAATTTATATTTTATATTTGTCTTAAATAAAAAGTGTTGATTTTATTCACTTAACTGTGACCGCCTGTTTTGGCACATTTCGCTCGGCGCAGTCTTAACATAATATGTCGCCTCACACGTAAATTTCTTGCATCATCTACTTCTTAACTTTTCTCCCTCTGGCACACTTGGTCCGTGTGTCAGGTTTTTACCCCTTTGAAATAAAAGGGAGACTAAATATAAAACAAATACAATAATAATAATAATATTCTATCACATACACACAACACCATCTAGCCCAAACTAAGCAGAGCTTGTACTATGGGTACTAGACAATGGATAAACATACATAATATATACATTGTTTTTTTTAAATACATACATATTATACATAGAAACACCCAGAACAATACAAACATCCATGTTCATGCACACAAATGTTTGACTTGTGCGGGAATCGAACCCACGACCTCAGGCGTGGCAGTTACACTAACTACTAGGCCATCGAGGGCGTTAATTATATATACCTATAATTGTTAATAATAGTACTACGCAACTTAATTGTTTTTATAATTTTGCAGTTAGCAGAAAAGAAGAAGTAATGGCGATAAAAAGCAAATTTCCCACCAAAATACCCGTAAGTAAGAATAATATTATTTCTCAAACATAATGCTGGCATGATAAAAAAATATTAAATGCTGTGGTTTTTGTTCTCTTGCAGCTAATAGTTGAGAGGTACCACAAAGAAAGAAATCTACCAACACTGGACAAGTCGAAGTTCTTAGTTCCTGAAGACATCACCATGTCGCAGTTTTTAGTTATTATACGAAATAGGATTAAAATTAAACCAAACCAAGTAAGTTTGTTGACGTTTACTGCTAAAATTTATAAGTGAAACCAAGTCTTATATATTTTGTCTCGGTTATAAATGAGTATAGCTCGTTTCTATTTACTAATTTTCTATCAAGCCTGTATTTTAGACTCTAGGAAAGTTTTAAAGTCAAGTTTAGGTAAAAATAAACTACGAAAAAATATTTAAGTAGGTATGTTCCAACCTGCCAATGACTGTTTTTGATATTAACTTACTACAAGAACAAACAGCACACGATTTTATTATACTTTATTTATGAAATAATCTTCCTGCCATCCTAACTTGCCTACCTTCTATTGTTTGCCAAAACCTACCCTAAGCAGTTAATTTAAAGTAAACTTTAGGTTATTGCCAGACTAGTCAATCCACAGTTTGTTACGCTTTATAGCACAATAGTGTGGCAATATAACAATTAAAAATATCGACATGTCAGAAATGTCGGTGGACTTATGTAGCTCGTTTCTTCTAACTGACTTAGCTCCTCACTAGCTGCAATCTTCTTTAAATGTACATATTCTATAAGTCTATCCCAATAGAATTTGAGAAAAAGGTAAACAACTTTTACTGACTTTTATCATAAAATATTATTCTGTAAAATAAATAAATTTATCAAAAGAACTTTCATACGGTTTATTGTATTCATTAACTAATTTTCAAAGAGAGTTTGAATTTTCTAAATGGCTTTATATTTAATTAGGCATGAAACGATTGTTTACATAAAATATTAATTATATTGGGACAGAGTATAGTAGCATAGCGTCTAACGACCTCAATGAATTGATATAGTGTCAGCATGCTATACAGTTACTTCATAGGATTCCTTATATTGTACATATATCTTTACATGTGCAATGTTGTATAGTAACCAGTGTAAAGCTATATTAATTAATAGCCATATTTGTTTCGTGCAGATTCACCTTTGCATCTAATAAATACTGGTAAATCCAGTTCAAACCAACTGTAAACTATCGCTAAGTAAAAGTATGATTTATGCAGTCCATGATAAATCAATTCGCGTTGCAGATAAATATTGAATTAATTGAAAGATAATCGCTGAAAGTAGGTACTAACAGATGTATTTAGTCTAAGTGACACATTCTATAATAATAATTTATGTGCTTATTTTATTGTCATTCAGCTGGCCTGTGCTTATTCAAAGCAATTATTATTTTAATCAAATAACAGACTTTGTTTAATGCAGATTTTCAATCACCAGATAGCTTACGACGTCAAATAAATCCGGTTCATCTGGTAATTGATAAATCGTCCCACAGTCTGCTAACGACCACACAAGCAAACGTTGGGGTAAAAGCGGGACAAAACGGGCTAGGAACAGCTACTGCTTACCTTAATTAGCCGGCATCTACGTCACTTGTTTCCAATACCTTTCCCTTTAAGACCAGATAGTGCTATATCAACAGTTCTTTAAAATATTTGTGCGTATACATTATTTTATTTCTATAAGTGCATTTTTTGTTCTAGGCCTTGTATTTGATAATAAATAACAAATCAATGTTAAGCATGAGTCTAACAATGGCCCAGGCTTATGAAAACTACGGAGATGAAGACGGCTTCCTTTACATTACATATGCGTCACAAGAAGTTTTTGGTTACAAAGATGGTAAGATTACATTATAAAACATATTTTTTTATAAGTATTACATATTACCTACTAATAATATGTAGGTACCTTTATAACATGGGACTCACGTATCTAGTTATAAAAGATTTAAGCTGGTGCCGAAACAAATAGTGATGAAGTCTAATTATTTGGGGAATTACATGGAAGGTCTAAATGAGAAATATACTAGATTATGGTCAGTCCTTTGGATAAGTGTCTCACGTGCAGTCAGCGATATCAGTTGGTTAAATGCTTTATAGTTTTATTTAAATTTCAGTTATTTATGAAACTGACCGTACATCAAATTATACTTATCCACTCCCGTTCTCTAAGTGTTTTGGAAATAACTATAATCCTCTTCACATCTTTATGGTCGTATCGTCTCGTGTTCATTATCTATAATCGTCAGGCGTCATCAAACCAAGCAGATTATGAAGAGGCGCTTCGCTGTACTCGCTTGATAAATTCTTGATCTCTTGACGTATACATGTATAAATAGGTCTTTGTTTTAAAAATAACGTTGTATCATTATTTACCCGTCTTGTTGTAGATATGAACGTGAAGGTTTCAATTCAAGAGGTTGAAGCAATAAGACATAGGTTTCCGAATAAAGTGCCGGTAACTATGATTCAAACTTTGCATTTTAAGTAAATATTGTTTATGATATATAATATATCTCTCTTCACTGTCTAAAATGTCTAAATGAAATGCTTTAAACCCTATAATGGAGTACAAGGTATAAATGTGCGTCGTCTGTTTTTTTTTTTATTATATTATTTGCAAAGATTGTAAGGTGGTAAATTTGGGTAGCAACTAACTTCCATTCTTGTTCCGCCATCCGCTTAATTTATATTGCAAATAACTATAAATCAAATCCGTGCCTTAAATTCGAAATGAATTCATAAGTCATGTTAAACTACGAGCGGCGGCGGCGGCGGTTGCCGCTGCTCCAAGTTCAACATGACTTGATTTTAAAGTCTTATTTAAATATTCTTTCATTTAGCTTTACGTGGAGCGATATGTAAGAGAGCGTGAAGTGCCAGCGTTGGGCAGAAACAAGTTCCTAGTGCCACAAGAGCTCACCATGTCCCAGTTCCTGTACATAATAAGGACAAAGATGAAACTTCGAGATTCACAGGTAAATTATGTTTTACATGCTATGTAGCCTACTCTTTAAACGTTGCCTGAGATATTCCCACAACATAAGCGAAAAAACTCGTAAGAACTTGTCGTAAAACTCGGCTAAGAACTTTTAATTGGTAATGAGTGTTACGAATTTGATCAACATCCATTATCCACTAATAGTATACCAGTATCCACTAATAGTTGTTGTAAGGGTATATTTTTTCCGTTGTTTTATTGTAAAATTCTAATACCTTTTAATTGTGAAAGACTTGATTAGAGCTACGCAGTTGAAACAATAGAATAATACGCGCTGAACGTCTTGAACAGGCTTGTTTTTTAGTTACGTCTTGCATTTAAGCAATTGACAGAGTTGGAATATTTCTTGTAATATAGCAAATATATATTTTAAGCAAATAAATACTTATTTATTGTATTGTAATTAACGAGAAATATCTATATTCAGGCGCTTTACTTGCTGGTGAATGACAAGGTGCTAGCGAGTCACAGTATGACCATGGCGCAGGCGTACGAACAGTTCCGCCACCATGACGGGTACCTACACATCACGTATGCGGCGCAGCAGGTCTTCGGATGAACATTCGACGTGAGTATTCTAATTATTCATAATGTATTGGTAAATAACATAGAGATAGCTATATGCTGTAAATGCGATAGCTCGTAACATAGATCTTAAATTTTTTGGAGACACGTTAGTATATTTAGTACGGCAGGAATATACATAGGTTATGTTAGAGAACTAACCGGTTTAAAAGAGTTTTAGTAATTATGCAATTGCATTTTGATAGTCAATTACTGTTATATTTTACGTTGCGAAATGTTTGTATTGCACATAGAAATTCTTGACAAAATGTCGTTAAATGTGTATAAATTGTTCATAAATTCTTGGTTTGGATGGTTTCTCCAGTTAGTAACAGTAGGTATAAACATATAGATACGAATACCTCTCATTACTATTTAGGTAGGTAAGTATCATGTCTAAATTGGTGGTAGGTATACCTAACGTTCAGTGATTATTTTTATTATTTTTATGATATAATTTAAATACCTAATGATTTGACTATTTCTAAAAGTAGTTATTATGAGACACAAATGATTGGCTAATTAAACCAAAATAATCGATATTTAAAACTGCTATCTAATGATAAAAAACCCGGTATTATAAACATAACAGTATTTAAAAACAAATACATACCTACCTAAATTAAAAATATATGTCAAACATAATATTCCATATCTTGCTTTTATAATTATAGATATTTGTTTAACATGTTTTTGAACTGTAATTAATCTGTCGTGGATCAAAGTTTATGATTAAAAAAAGGAAAGAAACAAACATTATGATAACATTGTTTAACCCTGTTCGAATGGCGTCAATCTCGATTTCGCTTCAATATATAATTAAAGTGAATAAACTCTTGTAACAATAATATAGACATCTTTATCCTTGAAATTATACCTACTTGCTGCCAAGGATATTGCATTGATAACAATTTATCTAAAGAGAAATTCTTGGAATAAAGACTACTTACCTACTTAGGTATATAAAATCGATCGTCACTGTTAATATAAATAAGTAATAATATAATTAACCCCACGAGTCAATATATTGAGTGTGATAAAGCCTACGTGGCTTTATCACACTCAATATATTTACTTGATGAGCGTTTAAATTACAAAAAATAAAAATCTGTGGGAAATAAATAAAGAAGGCAATGGCAATAACATAATTATGCGTGTAATGTTTATTATGCGTGTCAATTTATACCTACTTTTATGCAATATCACCCAAATCTTAAAACTTCGTGAAATCAATGATATGATATTGTTATTATTTTATTTGATATTTAATCTATAGTCGTACAGCCGCACACCGTTGGCATTGCACAAAAACTAAAATGTTATTAAGTAATAAATTTATTTTACAAATATTAAGCTTTGCGTGTATAACAGACCTACGGGACGACACATAAATAGAAAATGAAAATATATGCAATCGTAACTGATTTAGCTAAAAAAAATCAGATATATCAAAATCACAATTTACGTTGAGTGACATTCGGTAGTTAACTAGGAAATATTGTACTTCCTACCTTTCATTTAGTAGCATAACAACCTAGCGTACATTTATGCCTGTGGTAGCTACTAGCTACCAAACTTGTCACTACTTCTAAGTTAATATTATGTTGAATATCTTCTTAGGATGTCATAAAATGGAATTGATAATGATGAAAATAATTTGTTCCAGATTATTGTAGGTATTGTAATGTAAATATAACAACTTTGAATTACATACAAAGATTGCAACAATGTATGCAACATCTAGCAGAAAAACAAACGTTAATTTATTGCACGTCGATAAACAGCATAATGTTACCTACCAGTTAATGATATAATTTATATAAGTACACTTTATTATTCAACGGTTACAATTATTATCATCAAATAAAGAATCTCTACAATCATTAATACTAATTATGGCTTAGGGCGCGTTCCCACTATGACGTGACGATTAATTTATCGTTGGATGACTGTCGTTTCTAGCTGTTCCCATTATATGGACTGTTTATCGTCACTGTATCGTCGCAATATTTTATCGTTGAACGTGTAAACGACGAGACGATATTTTTATCGTGGCTACGATGGATAGTTGCAACAACGACACACGATTTGCTGTCATGATTAGTCGTGACGTTTTTTTATCGTTTTACGACTGTCGTGCTAGCAGTTCCCATTGACTTGACAATTTGTAGTCACTGCAAAAAAAAGTCGTGGACGATAGTTAATCGTGTCGTCCTGCATGTGAACACCTCTATTTAAATACACAAGCCACGACGCTTTAAACGACACGATAATCTATCGTCACGACATAGTGGGAACGCGCTCTTACCTTTCAAGCCCATTTAACTACACTAGCGATCGCCTAGTGGTTGAAATTCGATCATAGTTAGTTTAAATAGTAAGTCAGATCGTTATTAAGGTTTTATTGTGTAGAACCCTATACCCTTATAATCACATCTAATTTAGATTTCGATCTATATAGGTTAAATTACCTATACTTTTCAAACAAATTATTATTTAGGTACTTAACTACACCTACTCTTTAATTGACGATATTCCCAAGCTGGCTACTTTGTTTTATTTTTTTCTTTATTACATATAAAATATACGTAAATGTATAAATAGTGTATATAAGTAGCCTAAAGTTTGTCTGTAAGATATCGCTGATATAATATGTCATTATATATTGATATAATATGTAACCATAGTTACGAAGAACTACTACTATGTACTACATCAGCCGAACAATGCCGGAATACTACGAACGCGATTTGACTACGTGTGTCAAATGGTTGTGTGCATATAGTGTGTTTTCATTAATTTAATGTATTTCTATTGCATATTTTATATAAATATCACGATTCGCCCCTTCTTCTCCATATAAACTTTAACTGTGCCAAATTTCATACTTCTCCGTCCCGTCCGTCCGCGCAGTTGTCATAAAAAGGGGCACAAAGTTTTGGCTTC
Source organism: Catocala fraxini (assembly GCA_930367265.1). Taxonomy (NCBI): domain Eukaryota; kingdom Metazoa; phylum Arthropoda; class Insecta; order Lepidoptera; family Erebidae; genus Catocala; species Catocala fraxini. The sequence continues at coordinate 11,392,883 of OV884044.1, read as the reverse complement.
ACGTATTAATATAGAGATAATTTATGGGCTTGAAAAGTAAGCCGTAATTACTTTGACCTATTTAAGTTACGTATGAGTTATACGACCAAAAAGTGATAATTAGTATTAATGATTATAGAGTTTCTTTATTTGATATTAATAACTGAATAATTGAATAATAAAGTCTAGATACAATTGATTAATTATAAGTTTATATAATTAATTAATTAAGTAATTAAACTATTAATTAAATTGGTTTCGGCTTTCTTTGCCTAGCCCATTTAAGCACATATAGACTACTATTCATGTGCTTAAATGGGCTTGGCAAAGAAAGCCGAAACCAAATTAATAAATAGTTTAATTACCTTGGCCTCAAATATAAATTATACGTAATATTACTCGTCGTTAAAATTTATAGGAAAGTAGGAGAAAGGATTGTTTCTACTGACGTCCTTAGGTAAACCAGCTGTTTGGATCTTCGTCTTTCTACATTCATTCAAGCATACGAAATCATGCTAATACTGTGTTCTGTAGATTAGCGTTGAAAACCTAACAAGTCTAACAAATAAATAGAAAAGAAAAGATCAAGTATCGCGGGAAATATAAGTAAGTAAGTATATAGGTACTACTACCACTCAAGTAGCATGTCTAACAAACAAGTAATTAAGAATCTATGATATTTACAAACAATTTTGTTTTTCATGTCAACTATCCGACCTTGGCGGTTATCGTAGATAAATTATGATTTTGATAAAGATTTTATTACTAAGACATACAAAAGTATCTGTTAAGCAAAAGTCTACCTAAGTGATAAACTTTGTTTAGTTTATCATAAGAAATTTATCTACGTAAACTGTAGTACTGCATAGCTAACAAATTTTAGAAACGATAATCTCATTTAAATCTAGCACAGTAATTCGAACTGTTATTTATCAATATTTGGCCATTTCAAACCTGACTCTAAAGTTTACCTACGTGTATAAAACATAAACCTATATAATTATCTATCTGTGTGTACAGAGATTTATTCAAAGGAATAATATTGACAACATACAAACAAAACGCCAAATAAACATTAGAAACTTTTATAAACATGACAAGGAATTCGCCGTTAAATTCATAAAAATAATTAAAACCTTACTGAGCTGGATAACTATCTCAGAAACTACAGTAGGTGTCTATCTTGTTTTATCCTTTCATATCCAAGTTACTTTATTTGAAATATATTAATACATTGTTTCATTATTACCAATTCGTACATAACCACTACCGCTCTCATCCTTTTTACATTATATTATATGTTATTTTATGTTAATAATTCGTTTGACACAATATCTGTTGTTAAACATAAGTATATCTAACCACAGATTATCACGATAAAACATTTACATAGCAACACTTACACTAAAAAAGGGAATTGGTTTCAAACCTTTTCAAGTAGTAATAATAGGGTTATAGCTACTTTCTTTTTTTATAAAACTGCCTATAGTTTAACATTACTCTACTTTTCTATAACTCATAATAGCTATCTACAGACAAAGAAATAGCAATGTCGTAAGCGTAACCAACCTCCAATGTTCACATGTGTTGATTAAATAATTATAGATCCTAGGTAAAAATTGGATCACATTTATCCTACAAAGTCCGTGGCTGAAGGTCTGAGTCAGTGATTTCTTTGTTACTAAGATGTGTAATATCTACCTACAAATAAAATAACTAGAACAATTTTAAGATGCAGGGTTGCCATTTTCATGAAAGAAATTAGGTCAGTAATTAAGGACAGATAGATAATATATTATTAAAAATGAATTAGTCATCCAATAAAAATAAGTTATATCAACATTTCAGTTGTGCAGTCATAAAAACAATATTTAGGTCTGGGTTATAAAAATATATATTTCTCTTCGTCTGGTTGAACTTTTTATCACTTATGCCACAGTATGTATGGCAATGAAAAATAATATTATTATGTGTATATAAATTATACGGAGGCTGTGCATGATAATTGATAACATAATTATCACAGAGTGAAAATTAACTTGTTGTTGTCACTTAATATCAGGTTACTTTTTATATGATGGTACTTATATAAGTTCATGAGTCCCTGCCGGGTGAATGGTCGGTTATCATTTGTTGCTAACTGCACACAGATAAGCCTCTCTTAGCAATTAGTCTAATGTTTGTTAATAGCACTTTTGAAAATTAGATTTTATTATTCTAATATTAATCGATTACTTAGGTTTTAGTAGCGGAACTGATTGTTCAAAAAATTACTTACCTATGTTTTTTAAATATAAGAAATATTAATTAACTAATTTATATTATAATATTGTCGTCTATCGGGTACATTTCTAGACTCTGTGTTGAAACTGAAAATTATGTAGCAGACATAGATCCGGATCACAAATTTACGGTAAATTTTGCAAAAGATGAAGATAAGTATTTTAATGACAATTTTGATGATATAATCTGCCGCTAATTATTTAACATTTAGTTTACTAAAACAAAATTGAGTGGTTTGAAATTGTCGCACCACGCAACTGTAGGTAATTACTATTAAAATAAGATAAAACTCGTATGTACCGTTAACATATTATTATTTGAATAAATGTAGGTACCTAATCAATTGTGACTAATAGCGATTTATGCTAGAACTATTTCTTATCATTATAATAATAATCAGACATCAAATTAATTGTGTAAGACACAAATAGTTTAATGCTTGTCTATTTTAAACTAATTATTATTTGTGATTTAGGATAGGAAATTATATGGTGACCTATAAACCGTGTAAGTTTTACACCGCACGACGATTAAGATTAAGGCACCTAAAGCAATAGTGTAAATAGTCGCGTTACAACGAGATATCTACTTTATAATATACTTAGTTGGCTGTTTATAATCAACTTCCTAAGCATAAAAAAAAACATGTTTTTTACAAAATACTATTATCAGAGGACTCTGATAATAATATTTCGTATGCACATGTACCTACATACTGAATACTAGTTGACTTTCTTAAGCATATATAGGCATACAATTAATTTAATACATATTTTATCTCACCCAACAGACAATGAGACGCCTAAAATATGCCTATTGTTTTGATTACAAGGTTCATACCGAACTGCCGGCTGTTATACTTCCTGACCTACTCATTGTAGGGTTTAACTGATTGTAATTTTAAACACTACATTTTGATTACACAGTAGTTAGCGTATATGCCATGCAATTGTTTTTAAATCCATTTCATCAACTACAAAGTAGTCTTTTCTATTAAATGTGTAATAATTATGTACTTTTTTTAGTATTATAATCTATTTGTATTGACGATTCTAGGTATACTTACCCTATGTAAATCGCAGGCAACTACCCAAATACCCAGAATCGCACCTACCTAGATAAATAATAGCGATTAAAGTATGAAATTGCCGTTGTAATCGTGTACTTAATAGATACTTTGAATTGACATAAAACCTTCATGGTGTGAGATTTTTGAGTGAAAACTGCTAATGAAAGTACCGTGCGTTTTTTGTTTAAACGATTTCGTAATGACTTCGACTTGAAGAACGAACCACGTGGAAAATCGCCAACACAGGTGAATAATGCTAAATTGAAGGAGATGGTGGAAGCCGATCCGAGTCAAACTGTCCAAGAATTAGCAGCATACTTTAACGTTACCCTACCTACAATATTGGCACATTTGAATCAAATCAAAAAGATTTAAAAAAAAAATGGTTGCCTCATGATTTGACTAAGCTGCAGAAAGAAATGCGTGTTGAAACTTGTGTTGCCTTGTTGAATCGGTACAGAAATAAAGAAATATTGGATCGAATTGTGACATGTGAAGAAAAGTGGATTCTTTACGATAACCGTAAGCGAAAAATGCAATGGCTGTCCCCATGTCAAACGCCGCAACAGTTCCCTAAAGCAAAGCTTACCAATAAAAAGGTAATGGTAACTGTTTGGTGGTCTCTTCATGGTGTTATTCACTATAGCTTTCTCATGTCTAGTCAAGCAATAACAGCAGATATTTACTGTGCCGAACTTCGAACAATGATGGCGAAACCGGTAGTGAAACAGCCCCGAGTCGTGAATTGATCTTCACCATTATTGCTCCATGATAACCCAAAAAGTCACACTGCACGAGAAACCGTTGTGACGTTAGACATAAATTTATAATCTTAATCATATTAACGTTAGAAACCATACGCTATCCTCGGTTCTCGCCAGACCTTGCTCCAATGGACTACCATTTTTTCGTGACTTGGACAATTTTCTAAGTGATAAAAAATTTTCTTCCCAGGCGACAGTACGTACAAAATGCTTTCACACAGTTTGTCGAATCTGGATCCCGGAGTTCTATCGTAAAGGCATAAATGAACTTCCGTTTAGATGGCAGCAATGTATAGTTAATGAGGGTAAATATTTCGATTAAATACATTAATAAGGTCATTAGAAAAAACGAGTTTCAATTTTTCAGTACACATCGGCAATTTCATACTATAACCCCTAATATTTAGGTATCACCTAAACACATAGATCTACAGATAGCACCAAGATATCCTAATAGATAGGTATCTAATTAAATAAATCGTGATTAGGTAAACATGATAAATATTACTGTATTACTATTTTTGTTTACGTAACATGTACCTTTGCTAATAATATATTTTGTTGTCCTAAACATTACCGCGCAATATAAATTTCTGTACAGGCACGATGTCAATATATACTAAGTCCCTACCTACCTAGATTTTTTATATAGGCGTGGTTAAATTTGTCTACCATAAAGTCTGTTCAGCTATAAAACCGTAACAATACATCCGTATGTATATCTATCACTAGCTGTCCCCTGCTGTTTCACCGACGTTTACGATAACTGCTCCGCTTCCGTGGCTCATACTCATAGCGTGATGTGATACAGCATATAACTTTCCTAAGAATTGGGCTATCAAACGCAAAAATGTGCCCTCGCGTTCAAACAAAAAAGACAGGTACTCTTTAACTTTATTATATTAGTATGCCTTTTGATTAATAAATCTATTGATAACATATATTCATTAAGAACTGCACTCAAAAAATTGCATGTAAAATCAAATCATTATCTTAATATAGCGTAGCATTGATGGCAGACAGGCATTAAACGAACCCGTACAATTCCATACCGCGCTGTTAAAGACACAACACTATTTATGTCATCATAATAAGTTTATCAGAGGTCACGATGCACAAACACACAGTGGAGTCGAGGGCTGTATTTCTCTTTATTGTAGATAACGTCAATTTATGTGTCCTTTCCATTATTATTTGAACCCCCCAAGGCTTGTTGTCAGGGAAATGTACTGGTAGTTTCTAAATGTATTTATAACGTACGTATCTACGTATCTAGACTTCGTGTTTGTGTTGTTATCTAATACTAGAATTGTCTAATGTCCTACACATGTGCCACATCTTTGCAAAGATGATTAAATTCCTTTTATGATTAGTATGTACGCCCATATAAATGATACTGTCGTTCCTTTTTTTGTATTGCTATGGGCTAATTATGCGACAAAATGCACAAAGAAAAAGCACTATTATGTATCTAATCACACCATTCTTTGTCTCATGTGATGCTCGAACTCGGTTCTCTCGTGGAACGTTTCTAATAAATCTCTACTTGTAATTGAAATTTATATTGAAACTAAAGAAAGCTCGGCATAGATAGTTCTTTAAGCTTTTTGTTATTTTTCTGTACAAATCTTTCGCAGAGGTTGTGGATAGTGTCGGGTATAATAACATTTAGACTCCGGATTTCAGAATGTATATATTTGTTTCTTTTTTGTGTGTTAGTTTTTGGCCTCAGATGGCCTTGACAACTTTACGCGGACTGTGGATGAGCGCAGAAGGCTCCCAACCCGTGTATATATTTGAGTTTTTTAGTACACCAAATGTTGCATTAACCAATAAAAACTTATAAAATATTTACGCAGAAATATAACCATTAGCAATATCTGACGAATCAGAAATGAGAAAACTGAAAAGAGTTTAGTTTACGCTAACTTCCGTGCGCGGCGCTAACGTCGGAGCGAGCCGTTTCCCGCGCAATTGGAAACTATTGGTCTTGGTCTTGTCTAATGTCTTGTGGTGTCGTGCGTGGGCTGCGTGGCTATAGTATGAATGATGTAGGAAAGCATTCGATACAAGCAGGCTGAAATATTTACTTGTATATATTTAGAAAGATAACTGTTTTTGAAACACCGACCCGGAAAGGTCTTAAGAGGATTCTCGGAGGATTAGAAAATCAATCGATAGAAATAACAACATACTACGAAGCCTCCGAAGTATCGTTACGGATAGCGCGGATCTAGCTATCAAAAATAGGTATAAATCAAAATAATATTCTAGGTATTACTTTCGGTTTATCAAGTACAAAACGTAGGTTCAAATATTACAATTGATATGTTCACACCTCCATTCCAAGTTGTGTAAAGGTAACGAACTGTCTGGTGTCATTAAACGCTGTGTTGATAACTCACTCAGGATGCATGCTGTAGACTGCTATATATTATTTATATTGCTAATTACTAGTTGTGCGGCTGGCTGCGCGATTATCGAACATTATGAAAAGACAATGACATTGTCATTGTTATTATAATATTACTAGACGTGTAAAATGCATTGGTACTGCCCAATAGGATCGCTCAGTTAAAAATTAATAAGTTTAAGATGGAGATATAAAAATATTTAAAATGAATATAATATTATACTTGCGACTAGGTAAGCATTTAAACAACTGACATGAAGATGTCTAAGCCAAATTTCATGAAATTCTTATACCTAATGTAATCGTTTAGCTATGAATGTGTAAAACACTAAGATACTTTCGTGTCGTAATGGCTTATTAATAGTATTGATTTAACTATTTATATATACCTACGTTTAAACCATAAAAAAAGACATTGTTACTAACGGATAATAATTAAAGCTCACGTTATTAATGTTATTATGCAAACACAAAAGTGTATCATGTTCAAATTTTGCCTATAGGTAGTCTATTAACGTCTATCAGTCACTAGGACCAGTTTTTTTAGTATAGAACTAAACTTAGTTTCTTCAAACTTCAGTAGTCACTAGAAATATCTCGACCGTAAAATCTAGTAATATTTTGCTGAACCTGGGACCCTATGTTTGCCAATAAATTAACTATGATGACAAAATGTTTGATCACCTAGATACCTACTTACTTTTAACTATCTAATGAGTATTTCATAATAATACCTAATGATAATTTCTTTTTTTCCAGGTACACGCAATGAATTGGAGTAAACTAATGTTCCTTATAATGTCTTATAATATAAAGACTGATAGTATTCTATTTTCTCCCTAATGTGATAGTTTTACTAAGTGTTTGATTCTAAGTCACATCCATATACCTACTTGATGGCGTCGAATGGCTGGCCCGCTGTGAATGTGCTTGTATGATACCCTAGCTATAAATAATATAAGTAAATTATATCTAAAGTGCCATTGTAATCATTTAAAAAATGAATTAAGTGCAATAAAATGGTAATCAACGTCTTATGATCTCGAAAATGTAATCAACTGTAAATTATTATTATGTTAAGGTTTATTAATGGCCGACTTCTATTTTCAAAAACTAATCGTTTTAGATTTGACCAACGAACAAAAGCTTTATTTATAACAGTATAGTATAAAAATACTATGAGATTGCCAATTTCAAATTGTTTAGTGATCGAGAATGTCAGCGTTTAAATTCTGAATCGAGACTCAGCGAGACTTTTTGCCGAGAATAGTCCACACCGAGATATCGATTACTTATTCGCTGTTGTTGTTTGGTGATTCAAGTAGGTATTTACTTTAGTGTCTTTAGTCAAAACGATTAGTTTTTGGTCTGTAGAAGCCGGGTCAGTGTCCCTCCAGACACATAAAATCTCGTATTAATCAAGTAATGTAACGCAACGATCTGAATTAAATTATGTCAAGATTTTTCCTGTTGATGTACCCATATAGTTTACACACTAATATATTTTATTAATAAGTCTATGCCACTGTATTTTATTTTCTTTCACTTCTGATATTTAAGTATCTCTTTTCGACTCAAGAATCAGAAAATAATCAAGCTGTCATGCAAATCAAGTAGCTTCTTCTTTCACTATGCCCTGTATAAAAGTCCCACCGCTGGACACGATTATTGGTATTCTCAGTTTAAAAAGGGATTAAGCCATAGTCCACCACGCTGGCCGAGTGCAGGTTGGCAGTCTTCACATAACTTTGAGAACACTATGGAGAACTGTTAGACATGTAGGTTTCCTCACGATGTTTTTCTTTCAGTAAAAACTACCGATAATAATTAATTTTTATTTAAACACATGACTGCAAAAAGTCATAGGTTGGAACTTGAACGGCTTGCATGATAATCTATGTGTGACTAAACTATCGTTATTTATTCTATATGCATAAAAAATCGTATAGTGTCGTTGGTCCTTTTACAAGTGAATATTGTAAATTCGGTGTATCTCTACATGATCATCAATCTAAAAAACTAAAAAGAAATGATGAAAGAACCGAGTTTAAACTAGCAAGTAAAGACAATAAAAAGATCTGGCAGATAGTAAAGAGAATAACAAATACCACTAAACCTAAAGTTTCTTCTAATGATTTACTAACATCCTCAGACTCACCGATGCAATCAGTCAATAATGTGAATAGTTTCTTTACTACAATTGTCAAGAATCTGAACTACAAATTGGGATTCAACAACAAAGTTACCTAAATTTAACGAATGACCACCCAACTTTGCGTCCGCTTCACTCATTTGTAATGTTGGAAACTGATGAATCAGACGTCGAAAACATACTCATGACGTTAAAAACAGATTCAGCATCCAGATGGGATGGTATACCCACAAAGTTCCTTAAACGATACCGACATCTGCTTATTCCACCCTTGACATACATCTTCAAACGTTGCCTTAGAATTAGTACCTTCCCTAAATATCTAAAAAAAGCGTAGTATATCCGATACACAAGAGGGGAAATAAAGACTGTGTCAACAATTATCGCCCTATTGCCGAATTGCCTTCGATCTCAAAATTGTTGGAACGTATAATTAATAAAAGACTCGTTAAGTATCTCGAGGAAAAGGCACTTTTATCTTCTAATCAATTCGTTTTTATCCACACCTTATATCGAAACTATAAGAGTTCAGTATTCGTGACCATGCTCTGAACATGTTCAAAGACTACCTCAATAACAGAACCCAGTATGTCAAGATTGGAGAATACGTAAGTAGCGAACTCCCAATCACTTTTGGTGTTCCTCAAGGTAGCGTGATCGGACCGACACTCTTCCTAACTTACATAAAGCAACTGTGTGACCCTGACCTAAAAGGAAGCAAAATCACCACCTTTGCAGATGACACCGTCCTCACTTTCTCTGGTCAATCATGGTAAGATGTTTTTGAAGCGGCTTAAACAGGGTTAAATCAAGTCACTTTATGGTTATCTAGGCATCTACTAACGTTTAACATTGACAAAACTAAAATACTTACATACCACCTTCGTAAACCTGCACGACCACCTAAATCTTTCAGTCTAATCGCCCATACCTGCCCGTTCCCTGGCATGTCACCTTGCTTGCTGTTGCCAAATAATCGAACACATTATGTGTTCTTCCTTCCTACTGTCTCATTTGTCGGCGCCAAAATTAACCTGTCACACAACTATTCTCGATTGCCCATACCTATTTGTAGATCTGGATAGACATTATTATTTAAATCATCTGTGTTATTGACAATTTGAAAGAATTCACGTCTTACTGTAATCATGCCGTTACTTTCTGTTAGCATACATTCTTCTCCGACTTTTAGAACAGCAGCCGCATATTACTTTGCGTGAGAATCGTTGTGTAGTTGTAGTCGCATATTTGTAATCAGACAAAACTTTTTTACATGTACCCATAATACAGACGTGTTCAAACAGGCATTTATTTCATCTGCCAGTGTACCTCTAGTAATAACTGGCAGGGCCTATCTAAAGTCTCCAGCTAAAAGTATCTCTAAATCCCTCCCATGATGCCCTGGTAGCTCATGATATCTTTCATGGTGCGGTATAGTGCCTCGATTGCTCTTCTGTGGGACATCGTACACTCATCCGAAACCAACAGCTACATTTTTCCGCGCTCACTGCATTTGCTAATGTTACAGATTCACTCACTACGTCGCGCTGCGCATCGTTCATTGTGTATGGCGCTTGACGTGTCCCGCGCTCGCGCGACGTAATAATTATACGTATTGTAAAAATAGACAGATTTGTTTGGGCTTCCACACGAATTTCGTCGCCTATTTCATCCCCGTGTACACCAAAATTTCAAAATCGCTGGAACAAATGTTTACTTATTGCCTTCTTATCAAGTGCCTAAATACAAAATCTCATGGTTTTATCTTCGATAATGACGAATTCCAATACAAAGTTTCATCCCTTATTTCAACCCCTTTTTACAACAAAAGCTAACCTATGTCTTTTCTCAAGGTCTAGTCCATCTCTGTACCAAATTTCATCAAAATCGGTTGTGGTTTACGCGCGTATATAACGAATTCCTATACAAAGTTTCATCCCTTATTTCAATCCCTTCATGCCATTTTTACAACAAAAGGTAGCCTATGTCCTTTCCCAAGGTCTAGTCTATCTCTGTACCAAATTACATCAAAATCGGTTCAATGGTTTAAGACGTAAAAGCGTAACAGACAGACAGACAGAGTTACTTTCTTTTTCCTGTGAGCTTCTTAATAAAATTCCGATATGAGTTAAATCAAGTTGTACAACAATAAATTGTTACTTAAACGTATCTACAACAGGGATACGGGCCTGCCATCTTTAATACAAGTTGTTTTAACAACTTAGCAAAGGCGCTGGTCACCATATAGTGTGAGACTGTAATAGTTTTAAGGAATTATAGTTTTATTACCAATATTATTATTTTAAAGATTTGTTCCGCTATTTTATTTGTGGTGAATTAAACTTTATTATTATTATTTGATGATAATAATAATAAAGTTTAATAATAATAAAGTTTTGTATCATGTATGATTACATGTAGGTATTCGCGACCTGTGTTTCTGTCCCACGAACCTAATGGGTCGCGATTATATTGCTTTTTACTAGGCAGTATCAGACTTCATATTCAACTGATAACTCTGACAAACAAAGCCAATAACGCTGCTCGAAGTTGGAAGTTGAACCCGGAACCTCACACGCAGCAGTCGCATTCACTGCCGTTGCGCCAAAGAAGCAGTCTCTACAACATCAGCTCCCAAAGTGGTCCAGGTGGACCCCAGGGGTCCACGGAAGACTCGACAGGGATCTACATTGGCGTAACAAAAAAATGGGATCCACAATTCGTAAGCCAGTAAGTCCACGAAAATTTATTTGCTTTCGATATTGAAGAACTAATATGTTGCCTTGACTTCACCTATCACTATAGGGCAGATAATATTATAAGAAGCTCAACGACTGTTACTTGTAAAAACTTGCATATTCAATATTCAGTACCAGTGGTCTGGAACCTACCGATTTTTAGGTAGAGAATTTCAAAATAAAAATATAAGGTCATTCTTCACCAATATAAATACGAATGCCAAGGAATATGGTAGAAATGTATCTGCAGAGGGTCCACCGGAACTTGCTAAATTTTGAAAGTGGTCTATGAGAAAAAAAGTCTTGTAACCTCTGCCCTACAAGAACATATAAAAAAAGGTTGCTTTTATTATTAAAATACGCTACTCGTATGTACTAGACTATATTATTTTTTTTTACTTGAGTGAATGCTGTGACTCATACCTACCCCTCCGCGGAGGCGGGCGGAGGGTTTATGTCGGGCTCACTCAGTGAAAGATAGAAGTCTCCTACCGACTAAACCTACCACGGTGTTCCTTCACACGGTCTAAAGCCGGGGCGCAGGGATCGCTCGCGCATTCATCTTGCAGTCCCGGCAGATCTTGGTTGCCACTGAATCGAGGCGGCTTCATCCAGTTAACACATCAACTGCACTCACACGTGCGTAATTTCATTATTATCTCACTTGCTGCCTTTTACACGTATAATATGTGCTTAATACATTTTGCCTATTCTTAAGCTCAGTGCCCTCGACACTGATGCGTGTCTATTGTATAATTTGCATCTTATTGTTCTATTGTGCCCCTTATTTACTCTAAAAAACGATCAAAGCAGCCTTCTAAAAAGTGCGTTAAACTGGCGTGGTCACCAAATATTTGTTGCCGAAATATTTATGCCTTGTTGTAAAAAAACGATAAAAAATGCGCTTATCTATCGTCGCCATCACTAGCACGTTACCCAAAACTGATTGCACGGCGCTAACGTACCGATAGTACCTATGTTTTCTATGAGAGGTTGTTCACCACCGCCATCTAGAAGAAATAAATTACGGCGCCAATGTAAACATAGTAATTTATTATGAGTGTTCGTCCACAGCTACCTGGATTTATGAAATAAATCAAGATAGTGTCAGGTAATGGGTGTGACTCAATAGTTATATAATTAGAATCCAGGTTAGCACTTTACCCTGGAGAAGTAGGTACCTTATTTGTACCTTATGTAATTTCACATCATGTAGCCATATTCGGTAACCATGTAACACATATTTACATGGTTACCTACTATGGCTAAATGATTTTACTTGGTTGACAGTTCAAGTTTAGCACTCGATATGTATTTACAAAAAAAAAGTATATAAGTATGTTTGTCCATTGTCTAGTACCCATAGTACAAGCTCTGCTTAGTTTGGGCTAGACGGTGTTGTGTGTATGTGGTAGAATATTATTATTATTATTATTATAGAATTGGTAGGTACTTGATATTTCTGTAAGAAAGGTGCATTATTAAATTGTAGGTATTTAGTGTGACAAATAAAACACAGGAATATGTACAAGATCATTAGGTATATTTTTTGGGAACCCTGGTGAATGGTGACCTGTTCACCAGGACTCCCCATAATCAACACGCTCCTGGAGCCATATATCATAATTATGGCGGCAGTCCTGCATGTCCTGCATTATCCATCCCTTCAGGGATAGGCCTATATCTCCAGTTACTGCAAAGATAATTTTTAATGTCATTTTCATAATGCCTAATTTAGTCATAGCTACATACAGTGCACATAACATATTTATTTCTCAGAGAAAAGTATATCAATTTCAAAATTTTATTTCTTAATTGACAAATTATATTTCCAGTATATTTAAAAAAATATTTATATATATATAAATATTTAATATATATAAATATTTTGTTAAACGTTACTTAAATAATTGCAATAAATCAAAAACGTTCCACAGCAACATTTTTACGAATATCAGAAAAAGTATTTTCATTGGATGTCTAAAACAGGGTTAAATAAAAACTTAATCCTGTCATTTATAACGTACAAAAGTATCAGTATTTAAAAAACACTATTTCAGAAAGCAATACGGGATTGAACTTTAATCACAATTATCTTAAAATGTTAACTTTGTGGGTTGGAACGTTTTTCAAGAACTATGTCCAATTAAAAGAACGAGAAAACGTACAGATACGATTACATTCCTTCACTCAGTTCAATTTTGTCCACAGAAGATATTTGCATTATAGACGATTGTTTATAGTTTAAAGTGTTCGAAATATTTGGTATAATGATACTATTTATTACTTTAAAACAACAAAAGGGCTTATCTCATAAAGATGCTCTAGCATAAAACGTTACACTCGACGCATTACTCTATTTTTTTAAACAATGATTAGCCGGATTAGACTTCTCACACCACAAAATGTTTATTCTAAAGAATTATTATTTATGACGAATTATTATTTACGATTTTAAATAATAGCAGAGCTTATCTACCAAAGAATGGTCTGTGTCATAAAGTCTTCGTAATTGTCCTTACGTGAACCAACCATCCTTTGAACAACGAATATTCTTAAAACAATAAAGCCGGCTTAATCTTCTCATGTCACAAAATTTTATGTTATTCTAAAGAATTAATAGAATGATACTGTTTAAAATAATAGCAGCGCTTATAGCTCAAAGTATGGTCCGTGTCCGTGTCATAAAAGCCTACGCAACTGTCCTTACGTGAACTGGCTTTGAAAATGCCTACTGTTTTAAAAGAATGAATACGGATTAGTTTACCCCTAGTCCCTACCCTTACAATAGGGTACAATATTTTAAGTTAATCTTGCTCAAGATTTTTGGACGACGCTTTTACCAATAAATATTGACCGACGATGTCACGCAATTTTGAAGACGTCCATAGGGACATGCAGGCAATTTTTGGAGAGGACATAGATGTGGCTGAGCCTCTTCAGACTCGAGAGACTTTTTTGGACATCGGTACATCTGAGAATGAATCAGATTCAGAAAGCTCTACGAGGTATGTATATGTTACGTATATTTCATTATGATTACTCATTGTTTTTATCGTCTTAAAATGTTGTATTAAATGTAATTCTCAATTTTAACTCTATCGAAACCGGCTCTGCTCGCAGCCATCAAGAGGATTCGGATGACGAATGGACGGAGGCTGTTCCGATGAGGCAGGTTTTTAGCAGCACCACCAGAAGCTCGACTAAATATAGAGAATGCAGCAAATAGGACACTATTAGAATATTTTCAGGTACTTTATAAAGATATTTAAAAAAAGTAGCCTGTTGGATAAGTGGTCACGCTATTCAAGTCCGGGGTAGGTCCAGGCCTCATAAGCCTCAAAGTAGGGTAACAAAATGGAGATACCAATGAAACGGAGCTATTGACATTTTTGGGTATTTTGTTCTATATGGGCTCAGTGCGGTTGAGTAGAATTAATAATTTCTGGAGAATACCCATTTAGTAAAATTTTCTTTACATGAGTATATGAGCAGGAATAGATTTCTTCTCATTCTGAGAATGTTATATTTTACAGCTGAAGATGTTTCTCAAAATATTTGTTTAGCTGTGGAACCGTTGATAGATTATTTTATTACTTGATGAGAGAAATCGTCTATCCCAGCAAAGAGCTTGTCATTGACGAGTCTATGGTTTTATTTAGAGGACGATTGGGAATACGCCAATACATTAAAAATAAGAGACATAAATTTGGCATTAAATTATACGCCTTAGCTGATCCACAAGGTCTTGTGCATGGGTTACATATGTATAAATGCTCAGCTGATAGAGAAGTTGGTGGCAAAGGGCATGTTGATAAAGTCGTATTAAAATTATTAAATCCTTATCTAAATGCTGGTCATTCAGTTTATTTAGATAACTTTTATACAAGTGTAGGCCTTGCAGATAATTTGTCGAAAAGAACATTTTGTGCAGGCACTCTTCAAATTAATAGGAGAAAAACCCTTCTGTGGTCATCAAAAAAAAGTTATGTAGAGGTGGTTTTATTTATCATTATAATCGGAAAGGTGTTTGTGTGAAGAAATGGAAGGATAAAAGAGATGTTTTGACAATCTCTACTGAGCACTCCCTGATGACAGAGGTAGTAAGGCAGCCAAGGTCACGTCGCCGTGCAGCCATTTTCAATATCAGTTCTGGTTTATTCTGTGTACCTACGCTACTAGAAGCTGTGGACTTTTAGGTGTGTACGTTAATACTGATTACTCTTTTATTTTATGTTACGTACTCCTAAAGATCTTTTAAATACCTAATTCTTAGAATTTTCAGTTTATAACTTTTTGTTAATGGTTCGATTTCAAAATACATATCTTGATTATCATATTTGTTGTAATTTACGTCTTTCTTTAAATTTGATGGAATCTATTTTTCATGTACACACGGCTACACATCAAGTTAGCTGTTAGACAGGGTGTCTAACTTGATGACGCATAACTAAGCTACATACAAAATAGATAATTCTCAGAAAGGGACAGTGCATAGTGGTGTCGATGTAATGGTAAGGATAGAGCGCACAAAAATATAACGCACTCTCTCGCACGATTCGCAGCGTTCAACTTCTGATAATTCAAAGTTGATGTGTCGCTGTGTGTACTTGTGCTTTGGAAATTTTTAAAGTAATTTTTTGTGATTAATAGTTTTATTCAAAACTACTTTTCACATTGAAACATATATTCAAAAATTTGGCTTTTGTTTTATTTATCTTTTGATTTTGATTTTGTTCTAAACCTAAAATATTCACAAGGTTTGCAAATACTTGCTGCATTTTTTATGTTTTATTGTTAGTTTGACGGCCTCGATGGCGTAGTGGTTGGTGTAACCGACTGCCACGCCTGAGGTCGCGGGTTCGATTCCCGCACAAGTCAAACATTTGTGTGCATGAACATGGATGTTTGTCTTGGTCTGGGTGTTTCTATGTATAATATGTATGTATTTACAAAAAAAAAAAAAGCATAAGTATAATAATATGTATGTTTATCCATTGTCTAGAACCCATAGTACAAGCTCTGCTTAGTTTGGGCTAGATGGTGTTGTGTGTACGTGGTAGAATATTATTATTATAGTTATTGTATGTACCTAATCATAAATATATATTTATGTATTATTGTATTTTTAAGATTTTACTGTCATTTTATGTTTCATGATGTGAGCCTAATACCGATTGTTAATTTACAGATTATTTAATTTGGAATAGTAATTATTTTTAAGTTATTATATACTTTCTTGTGTAGTTTTAGTTGTGTTAAGGTTGATTTTATAAATAATTCTAAAATTTATTGTTTATTGTGATTGTATTTTTGATTATCCTGATTGTTTGATGTTGTTGATATTTATGTGTAATTATATTCTTTTAAAAGAGTAAATATGGAGTTTCTTGCCGGCTCTTCTCCATATACTTAAATGCTTACCGAACCGGCGGTAGACTCATAGTCATTTGCCTTTTTTTGTTTTTATTATTATACGATTTTGTTATTATATTGTCTTTGTTTTATTTCAAAGCAAATAATCCTTTTTTAAGATTAGATATGAATAACGGGCAATTTTTTTGTCAATAATTATGATATCTATAATAAAAATGGTATGAAAATAAAAGCTTCTAATATTTGATCTTGGATCATATAAACATAATCCATTATACCCGATAAAAATATTATTCATCACATGTATGCACTATATGAGTAAAAATTAAATTTGTTCATTCTTATGCTTTTCTTTTCAGTCATTCACTCCTAAATTCTGATAGCTGGCAACATCAAGTCGTTCAATTCCCAGTTTTCTACTACTAATTTATAATAATGATAATCGATGTTGCTTATCTCAATATTCCTTTAACAAAAGACAAAACATGTTAATATCTTTGCATCGCAGCTTTAGTCACATGCGTATGAATTGACAAACATGTAAACTTTCAATATGATGGCATAGTTTCTCATTTTGGCCAAACGACAAAAGATTTTATCGGGTCTATACCGACTTTGAAGTATCTTATTCAAATGAAATTCATATTTTATACATAATAAAAATATACTAAACATAAAAATTAAAACAGTAACTTTCTTTTGGCGCATCTGGCCTTGTGTTGACATTACTGCCATTTGCAATTTTTTAAGTGGCAGTACTTGTTGCAGCACTTTTCCGACCTAAGTTTTGAGTATTTGCGGCAGTGCTCCCGGCTGCACGCATAGGTAAGAATAAGTACTAAAGTAGCGGCACGGTTCTTTATGGCAGTGGGCCCCGTTTCAATTTGCCCTTCGGGGTACCAACTCTGACGAATATGCGTTCACCATGCTGTTAGTAAATAGTTAGGGATTAGTGGATACCACAAGCTAAGCAAATTATCTACAGTTACGTATTAGAGAAAATAAACTTACGTTCTGATTTTAATTTCACTCTTTCCAACAAATTCTATGATGGCGTTAGTTAAGCACTAAAGAATGAGGGAAATCAAGATGCCAGCGCCTTAAAAATTTCTCTACTTTTATGGAAAGCTTAGTTAGATTTAAAATAAACCGAGATATTGTTATCCAATCATATATTTTTAATTATTTGCGTTTTGCAAACACAAATACATATAAATTACGACTCTAAATATCACATTGAAAATAAATTACTACCCAAATATACTAGGATAGTAATTTATTATTCATTAAGCGATATGGGCTCTTCTACCCATGGGCGGCATCCTCAAAAAATATTTGTACAAATTATTATTCTATGCCAATCATATGGACCATCATCTAGCCTGCCTCGATGGCGCAGCAGTAGTGAGTGCGTCTGCTGTGCATGAGGTCTCGGGTTCGAATCCCGGGTCGGGCTAACAAAAAGTTATTGAGTTTTTCTATGAAGAAATCTCAATACGAACCCGGAGTTAGGAAGTTGGCGGCTAACAAGACACCCCCGTGCCTCGGCAAGCACGTAAAGCCGTTGGTCCTGTGCCTGATCTCTCTCTCCGGTCGTGTCGGATTATCCGTCCCTTCGGATCATGAGAATTAGGGAACAGAAAGTGCACTTGTGTTTGCGTACACACTTGTGCACTATAATATCTCCTGCGCAGATGGCCAGTCTCCGTTAAGATTGCCCACCATGACCGAAATTCGGTCTGGAGGACATTATTATTATTATATAATATTTAAGGATAATAAGGCTTTGTACACTATGACTTCACATTTATTTACAGGTACAATTTTAATAAAAGAAAAGGAGTCATAAACAGCTTAACGAATTTCAGGTAAAGCAATTTGCCGTTTCAAAGAAATCAGGTCGCGGCTCAGCCCACTCCAAATTGTGGTGAATTTCGGTTTTCCAGTCGGAATTATATGTTGTCCGCAATAAGTAAACTTCCTTGTTTAATTTATCGAAATCGTGTTAAATATTCAAAACTAGACGGACATAGGTACATGCATACATAGCATATACATACCTATATCTCCAAAGGGGAAGGTAAAGATCAATTTTTACACCTACGTCTCTGCTGAGACTTTCCTAACAAAAAAACCCAACAACACTTCGCCCGACCCGCTAATCGAACCCGGGACTTAGTGATCGCACGCGCCAATTTATACCACGGGACCAACAAAACACATAATATTATGTAGATATTTTAAATGTTACTTGCCTCTAATCCGTACTATAAAATATTTTACATTTTATTCATTATTTCTTGGATAGGGTAAAATTGGCCTTGATATGACAACCTCGAAATTTTGACTGACGAATGAATGAACAAATGAAGTGACTTCCGATATGCGCGTAATATTGGTATTTCGTTCTCATCAGAATCGTTCATTCACGCTAAGCGTCGCCTCGAGGGGCTCGAGGTAAACTCGTGCGCATCATTTGTATTTTATATTGGACCGCAATGGGTGACGATAGGTAAGTGAATACATACGACGTATTTTTGTCTGCATGTACATGCATCTTTGCACCGATATTCTTATGATTTGAAAACAAGGCATAGGAAACTAACATTTTAGTAATAGGTTTTGGCTTATGATGCAACAAAATGAATTTGATGAATGATGTGCCCTAATACTGGAGCTTTTAGGCACTACACTAACAAATGAATTATAAAATCCTTGTTTGCGTTTGTTTATAAGGGCTTCTTTCGCATCGCTTGTATATGGAGCCGATCTATAGCTATGTTTTATTATGATTTCATGGTGTCGGTTTGTGTGGCATGTTCGCAAAGGTCCTTCTTATTTTCAGAGAACCTCAAAGTCAACTGGGAGCGAGGCGGCTAGGTCACGGGTGGTGGGACTACTGGTGGGGCGTCTTGCGGCGTTGCCAGCGGCTCTTTACGTAAGCATTATTTTATATTTAATTTATAATCTCTGCGCCTTTAATATCTGTATCGGCGGCGACGGCTTTTATTCTGAAGTCTTTACATGAAGTGACAGGTTAGTCCTTCAGAATCCAAATACGAAACTAACTGTACCGAAACTATGAGATCAGATTGTCATGTTAATTAGGTATTTTTAATGCTCTAATTGTCATTTTCTTATAGAGGACCTAGACAGATACCTAATTCCATGAAATAGCCATATGTTGTTATATTGAATGTCAATACTCGCGTTCAGTTAAAGTTTGACTGCCGCTGCTCTGGTTAGTGAAAGCTTAGCCGCGGGCCTTGTTTTTATGACCTAATATATCGAAACGTAATATGATTAGCAACAATTTGACTTTGAATGAAGTATTCTGCAGCAATACGTATAGCTATTGTGGAACATAAAATGACGGCTCATTACGCTAAGTTGTATAACCTACTAGCTTTTGTCCGCGACGTCGTCCGTGTGGAATAGTTACTTTGGGCACCATTGTAAATTTTTAAGAAACTTTTTTCCCAAGTAATACATTTATAAATGTCGTGGTTTAAGTACTGCAAATAGCTCATTTTAATACATTTTTATTAACTACGGTTTTCGTTTTTCCATCCTTCGCTAAAACATACAAAAAATACGGGTTTGAAACTCGTAAGCACGCCACATAGAGTTGCCCGTGGGAAACAGTTTTGTTTATTATTACAGTAAAATGCTGCTTTTAGGGGAATCTGCACTCTTTTAAACTGAAATGACAAATCGGTCCGAATTATCGGAATACCCAATTAAAACATTTTCTCCTTTTGCCATTTTAGTCATGATTATAACTTTTATAGTATTGCGTCCTAGATGAGTAATTTGTTGCCGTGTACCATTATATAGCCTTGGTGAGTCAAGATTTCTCATTAACAGGACTGGAATACCAACTTTCAGCCTTAACTTATGGAAAGGCACTCCTGATAATTCTAAGGAGTAGAGAAACTCTATAGGGTACGATGTCACTTATTCAGTGTCCTTAACATTGTCTATTGAGATAATTTGTTCGTTTATCTGGCCTACTGTCTCATTTGTCGGCGCCAAAGTTGACCTGACACACAACCATTCTCGATTGCCCATACTTATTTGTAGATCTGGATAGACATTATTATTTAAATAATTTGTGCTATCGACACGTTTACAGAATTCATGTCTTAGTGTAATCATGCCGTTACTGTCTGTTAGCATACAATCTTCTCCGACTTTTAAAAGAGCAGCCGCCTATTGCTCTGTGTGAGAATCATTGTGTAAATGTACTCGCATATTTATAGTCAGACAAAACTTTTTACGTGTACCTACTCACAATATAGACGCCTTCAAACAGGCATTTATTTCATCTGCCGATGTACCCCTAGTAATAACCGGCAGGGTCTGTCTAAAGTCCCCAGCTAAAACTACCACCAAATCTATCATGGTGAGATATAGTGCTTAGATTAATCTTTTGTGAGACATCGTACATTCATCCCAAACCAACAGCTTATACAGCTGCACCATTTTTCCGCGCTTACCGCTTTTGCTAATGTTACCAATTCCCTCACTACGCTGCCGCGCCGCCACCGGCGCATCGTTAATTGTGTATGACCCTTGGCGTGTCCCGCGCTCACGCGACGTTTATATACTAAGACGGCATTTTTACTAATTATATAGTGAATCCGATAAATATACTTACGTATTGTACAATAGACAGATTTGTTTGAGCTTCCACACGAACGTCATTATCGCGCCTAAATCACTTGAAATAAGGGATGAAAGTTTGTATGGGCATTCGTCATTATCGCGCCTAAACCACAACCGATTTTGATAAAATTTAGTACCACGATAGACTAGACCTTGGAAAATGACATAGGCTACCTTTTGTTGTAAAAAGGAGCATGCTGGGGTTGAAATAAGGGATGAAAGTTTGTATGGGAATTCGCCATTATATCGCCTAAACCACAACCGATTTAGTGCAAAGATAGACGTGCATTTATAATCTATATACTAATATTATAAAGCTGAAGAATTTGTTTGTTTGTTTGAACACGCTAATCTCAGGAACTACTGGTTCGAATTGAAAAATTCTTTCAGTTTTGGATAGCCCGTTTATCGCGGATGGCTATAAATAGGCTATATAACATCACACTACGACCAATAGGAGCAGCAATGAAAAATGTTTCAAAAACGGGAAAAATCTCTTATATGTAGCAGACGAAGTTGCGCGGGTCAGCTAGTATTATATAAGTAGAAATAGTAGGGATTATTTAGATAGATGCACAATGTTTGTCATTAGATCTTGTGGTGTTTTTCATAAGTCTTTAGAAGAAGGTCCTTCTAAAATCAATTAGCCGTAGACAGCTGCACAAATTTAATACGTTGAATTAATTTTTCATTTTAAATTAAATAAGTAATTTAATCTTTTCAATAATTATTTATTAAAATTTTAACATTTAGCGATGGATTTAATTTCACGTAAACACTGACGTGGGGGCCTCAGAGGCCCGTATATATATGTACCTACTTATAATTAAAAATCTTTGGGCTTTTTAGGGTTTAGTATTTAATAATTAGCTTTAGTGCATATACTTGATTAAAATAAAATAATATTTGTATAATTTATTTGTTTATAATTAACTATTGTTCCAAAGTTTTAAAAACACTTAGCATATTTTGGGAAAATCACATGAGATCGTAAATCACAAAGTATTAGATACAATTATTACAAAAAACCACAAATTAACTTACAATCTTAATTTTAAATAAGCTTTCTAGCAAATGGCATATCAGTAATTATAAAACTATATTGGAAACAAAAATTCACAGACATCAATTATTACGAATTACACACAACCTGGGCAAACTTGCTTTGCACATTGAAGGCACACATGTTTTTTGCATGCATAACAAGTGTGTGTAGATTTCCTTTGAAGCTTCAAAGGACATGTGTGGCACCTTCTTTATTTTTTATATTCTTCTTCTTCAACTTCTTGACGTTCAGGTACACGCAAATCCTTTCCCAGCACACGTGCCAAACTCAAACGTAGCTCATGTGGAAACCTGTCGTTCAACGATTGTCATTGCATACTTTAAAAAATAAATTGGAGTAGTACTAAACCTCGAGCTAATTCTTTCACGTAAATTCCCCTTTCAGTAGTCTCGTCATGATATATGTATAGTTATCAGTACCGTCAATACTTGTTATATAACAATATAACAAGTATTGACGGTACTGATAACTAACGTCACAGCTGACTCAAAATGGTTGTGCCCTGGCACTACGGTTCTTCTATTTTTCTCTACATGTTGGTTATTATTATTACCGAGAGACCGTTTTCTCCCGGACGACGTACTGAGCTCCATATTGTAAAAGTTTTCTAACTACAGCAAAAAAAAGACGATAATTAAATCAAAACTATTAACAAAAAAGTTACGTAAATATTGAGGTGGAATCTGAAGAGGCCCACGAAAAATTTCAAATTGAATTTACTTACCGAAATTACGTGTGCAAACATGTAAACAAGTGTTGACAGCCTATGCACAACTAAACTAGAAGAAAGAAGGTTCTAGAAGGTACGTGTCTGTGGTGCGCGAGGGAAGGGCGTAATTCAACAATTTTACTTTCTCAAGGCCTGAGACGCCCCCACCTCAATAGTTAAGGTTAAATATATATTTTAAACATATATTCATTTTTTATTTTCCACATTAGTACAAATGACTGCAATCATGTCCATGTTTCACATGAGTATTGAATACAAAAGGACTGACAAGAAATTATCCAAAACACTGACTTTGTAATCCTAAAATAAATAAAATTCTTAACTGACACAGATGGGATGTGAATTTAAAGCCTTACAAACTGTGTAATATACAAATAGTCGGCATGGTCATACAATAATCATTTATAAATCTATAGAAATCCTCACTAGCGTTTATAATTATGTAAAATAATTGAGATATCTAAAACGATGAGGCATTCAAGTATGTGGTAGGAAAATTCATATATCTAGTGCACATTAGAGAAATAGGGTCCTCATACGGCTTGGCACTGAAATATTCTTAATAGTAATCCTAATAAACACCAATTGATAAGGCTAGCGTTGCCTGTCCTCACTTGTTTGCTGTTCCTTCTCTTTGATAGTCTAGTGAGAACTCATATCAGATATTCAAAATTCAAATAACCATAAATATACATACATAGATTCACGCCTGTTTCCCAGAGGGGTAGGCAGAGACAACGGATTTCCATTTGCTACGATCCTGACATACTTCTCTGGCTCTATTCACTTTCATCACATTCCTCATACACGCCCGTCGGTTCAAGGTGCTCTTAACCTGGCCTTTATCCAGAAATATACTGGTCTCAATGTAACATCCCTTTGAACCGTGGATGTCCTATAACTTTTATTCAATGCAAAATCTAGTATTATTTCTGAACTCACTAGAGCTGCAATATGCTAGAGTATTAAGTCACCAGTGTGCATCAGACCTTGTTTAGGTACTCTTAGTACCTAAACATCATATGTTTATAGTATATGGATTTATTAGTCTTGGCTAACTACTGCTACTACTATTCACTAGTGATAAGTAATTTAAAATAAATGTATTAATTGTAATATTGTTAATTGTTTGTTATAGTGTAAAAAGAGCTGGCCACATCAGGTCACCCTCGCCGCCGCCTACTCCGCCACCTTCATCTAAAGTGGAATACGCCCGAGAGTTCATCATGGACAAGAGACGCCGACGCAAGCTCCCTGGGCTGAAGTCTCAGCCCCAGCCGCAGCGCCGCCTCACAGAAGAGGAGGTGGTGGCGCTGCAGCAAGTGTGGAGGGCGACTGCTGCCCGCTGTATGCCGTTGGGGAGCTCTACTGACAATTAACATTTTTTGTCAGTAGAGCTCCCCAAATAATAACAATGAACTTCTATGTATTTTTTTACAATATGTAACAAAAACCCTGTTGGTCGTTCTAGGTACGTATATATATATATATAGATATAAGCGTGCCAGCAATGAATATTTGATAAGAAAATATTAAAGCACAAACGAGTTATAATGAATATTACTCCTCTTATAAAATTCTCACCAAAACTAAAAAACGTTGCTTGCCTATGAGCAAGTTAACGGTATTATAACAATAAATACACAACGTTGCCAAATCGCGCGATGTCGTTTGATGTGTTTAGGAAAGAGTGACTGCAATTATGCAGAAGCTCGTAGGGTGTATGAAGAGATGTATGCTGCGCCGAGGAACACTGTTTTGCCGTCGGCAATGTCATTTCAACGTTTACACATACGTGTGTACAATACTGGCGCTGTCCATGATGGCGACCAGCACAGTATGGGTGCAGGAAGGCCGCGAGTACATGATGATGTCGAGGATCAAGTTCTTGACTTGATAGCGCAAGATCCTACGCAGGGTAAGCGCTCAGTCGGCTGTCAAGGCCCAATCCTTTGATCTTACGCCCCTCGATTACTTTCTCTGGGATGCCATCAAACAGTTTGTATTTAAACAAACTTGCAATACTGATGCGGCAATGCGAATGCGCATACTTACAGTATTCGAGCAAATTAAAGCGGACCCGTCAGTACTACAATCCGTACGTTTAAATCTTATACGTCAGTGTCACAAGTACATCAAAGTTCATTATTGAACAATATCTACGTGGTCGTCAAGTTGACATTGTTATAAACTAATAAATAATTAATCGTGTGTATGTGTATGGCAAAGTTTTAAAAGTACTTTTCGATCAGAACGCTAGAGTGATAAACATTGCGTAAAAACAATAAAATGGCTTGTCAATAATGAGTTGTAAAACCAATAAAATCTGCCATGATATAAAAAGTCCTTAGAAATAATCGTTTACCAAAGTAATAACTGATAACCATAGCTGTATTCGCTTTATAAAATTCGATTTCCAAAATGAGAAACATCTGAGTGATATCATGAGTTCGTCACCCGAGCGGAATAGATGTTTGAATGCCCGAGCGCAACGTGCAGAGAGCGCGGTCTACGCATCACGCGTCACCGATTTTTACCGAGGTACACTTACAACATTTCTATTCTCATTAATATAATTTATTTTTAAAAAAAATGATGTTCTCATACAAAATAAATTACTGAATTATATTTCAACAGTGATACTGATAACCCACCTGAGAAGAACAGGGTTTTTGTTACATATTGTATATGTATATATTATATATTTGTGATTTTGTTATTGTGTTTTATTTTCAATTCCCTATGATCTGTGTCATTAGCTTAATAAGCATAGACTTTTAACTACGACATAGAGTTACAATAGGTACGTAACAATGACTTTGTCTTTCTAAACTTAGACTGGTAATGACAAGGTAGGTAAAATGTATGAACCGCGCATGTGCGCCGAGGATACATACTTATGCGTGATGAAACGCATAGACGCGCAGGGTGCAGTAATAGCGCTCAGCAAACATGAATTCGGGTACCTGCCTAGATAAGTGTGCACTCTAGTTTGACTGAAAACAATAGGAATTACTTTTATGACTCGTCATAAAACCCCGAGTCCGATCTTGTTTTTACAAAGTTGTTAAACACCATGTGCGTCAAAGGCACTGACTATAGATATTGGAAACACGTTTGCATGTAAAAGACACCGGCAAATACCTAGTTATTTTCTACACGTATATGTGTTAGAGGCACGGGATCAAAATACTGTGTGGGTTGCTTCTTAATCGCTGTCTTCATTGCTGAAGGTCGTGTCCAGTAAAGTATAATATTTGATCACTTCTTGCGTTACAATTTTTCACTTGTTCCTATCCTCGGCGGTCTTAAAAGCTCAGGTATTGGAAAGCGACCGCGTGGTCTTTTCACGTCGATCTATCCAACTACTACTTTTCCAGGTTGTCAGGGTTCCTGCGACCTATGTGTCTGAAATACCTAAGTATTCGTTGGAAACAGATAGTAGATAGCCTCATAGTTATTCTGAGTTCCTTAAGAATGGATATGTTAGTCTGGTATGCAGTCCAAGGAATGCGCAACATTCGTCTCCAACAACACATCTCGAAGGCATCAATCCGCGTTATCTCTGTTTTCCTTATAGTCCAGGATTCGAAGCCATAAAAAAAATTGAGAACACCAGTGTACGTACCAGCCGCACTTTAGTCTTACGAGATAAGTTGCGAACTTTCCATATCTTAGTGAGTTTAGTCATTGCTGTTTTCGACATTTGGGTTCTCCGAGCGATCTCCTTTTCGCTGCCACCCTCACTGCTCAGAAGAGAGCCGAAATATACAAACTGATCCACAAATTCCAGATCATTGTGCTCATAGGAGTGATCCAGTGTGCCTAGTCGGTCTACTACAAACACCTTGGTCTTCGCCTTGTTAATTTTAAGGCAAAATGATTGACTCACGCTCTACACTCTGGATAGCAGTTCAGCCAATTCCTGCTCTAACGACGCGAAGAGAGTAGTGTCGTCTGCATATCGCAAATTGCTGACCTTTTTCCCTCCAATTGAGATTCCACCTACCCAACCGTCAAGAGCTTGTCTCATGATATACTCTCCGTAGATGTTGAAGAGAATTGCGGACAGAATACACCCTTGTCTAACACCTTTTTGAGGCTTAAACGGCTTTGACAGAGTATTATTCACCTTAACAACAGTATTGCTATCTTGGTAGAGGTTTGCGATGACACTAGTGATGTGCCTGGGTACTCCCATTTCCACTAGAATCTTCCATAAACATTCCCATCTGACACAATCAAACGCCTTCGAGTAGTCGACGAAGCACATCAGCATTGGAATGTTAAATTCCCGGCACATCTCAATGATCTGCCTCACATTCACAATCTGTTCATACAACAAAGAATAACAGTACCTATAGCAGTTTTAGATCAATCCGAGCTAATGCAGTTTACCATCGGATTTGGTATATTTAATTTGTGCCCGTACTTCGAACAACAATAACTTATGTCACGGAGGGATGAATTCGTACGTTTGCCAACGTGCGATTCAACCCACCGCGCCGTGGCAAAGAGCCAATTATAGCACAGCGGCTTTTAGAACACGTCTAGTCTGTTTAATTTACAATAATTGCGTAGGGCATCATGCAATATCAGTAATAAAAATACTATTTAGATAAAAGTTTATATTATAGATATACTTAATTTACTAATAACATTAATCTACGGGATATGTTTGGATTACTATTCAGTGGGCGAAATGTTCTGTGCGGCCGCAACTAGAGTGTCATGTATGTCCTTAGCGTATGAGATCTGCAATCGCACCGTGTTGAGATACTGCGGGTAGCTAAGTGTTGTCTCCTGTTAAAATAACATTGTACTTATCAACTTATCTATACAAATAAATAAAATTAAAGTGTATATTTGTAATGACAAAATTACAGCTTTTCACTAAATGCATATGAAAGTATATACGGTACGTACTTATAACAAAAAAACTATTTTATTTATTTATGTCTGTCTGCTTGTTCCAGCTAATTTCTGAAACGGGTGGACCGATTCTGACGTGACTTTTACTTGCAGATAGCTGATGTTATAAAGAGTAACTTAGGCTACTTTTATTTAGACAAAGTCGCGGCCCGTTTACATACCTAGTTATAAATAAAAAAAAGCGTGTTTCATGTAAATCTTGATAAAATATAATATTGTATCAGCTTTATGTGAGCCTTGCCTCTATATATGTAAAATGGACTTAACCTTCCTCACTTTTTTTATACAACTAAAATGGCAAGCAAGCATACGGCCCACCTGATGGTAAGTGGTCACCGTAGCCTATGGACGCCTGCAACACCAGAGCCATAACTTGCGCGTTGCCATCCTTTTAGGAAAGGAAGTGGGAAGGAGAAGGAGCGGGAAGGGGGAAAGAGGGTGATTGAGCCACCGGCACTCTCACTCACCGATCGAAACACAACAGGAATACTGCTACTTCACGTCGATAAATCATCATCATCTACAGACAACGTACTTAAGTGATAGAATGACGAGCACAAGCACGAAAAATATAATTAAAGGACGTATTTATATGTAGCGCATGGAAATTAGGTGTGTGACATATTAAAAACATGAAACAATTATCTTCTAGGTTACATATTAGATTTACGGTTAGTAGTAGGTATGTAGTAGTTACGCCGGTTGACCAGGATAAACAATATAGTCAGGCAACATACAAAAATAAATATCAATGCCCAGGCACATTGCTATGGTAGTTAATAAGGGCAGTCAGTAACCTCAATTATTTTGATGAATTACCTCAGTCTCAGAATATCGTTTTACGTTACTTTAAGTTATATGTTCTGAGTTCTTCGAAAGCAATGGACAATATTCATGAAGATTGCCGCAGACGAACGTAAAGAAGCCACACTAGGCTCGCAATCCCGTCTTTGGAATATTGCCTGTATCGCAGGGAGCTCCACGATTATTAAATCAACCAATTCAACGAATACTGAGACAAGAAACTATTATTTACACAATTTTTATCTCATGTAATCATCATCGAACACTAAATACTGCCTGGCGTACTGGCAAGGTGACCACTTATACAACACGCCACATTAACCAAGTGTTGTGGGTAAGTATCCCAAAAAAATATGAGTAGTAGAGCCTCGCTGATTTCAGCATGAATGGGGCCGGCTTGACCGGGGAAGGACTACCCTCTCACAGAATATCGCTGAATATAGCTGTTGTTTCGTTCGGTGAGTGGGAGTGCCGGAGGCCCAATCACCCTCTTTCCCCCTTCTCGCTCCTTTTCCTTTCCACTTCCTTTCCTAACGGCAACACGCAAGTGATGCCTCTGGTGTTGCAGGCGTCTATAAGCTACGGTGACCACTTACCCTCAGGTGGGCCGTATGCTTATGCGTAAGTCCCCCGCGATACAGGAATTATTCCTAGTGCGAATAATTGCCTTTTTAAATAAATAAAAGTTCTCTTTTAATTAAATCACCAACAAAATAATATATCATAATCATAACGGATCAAAACGGAGCTGTTAAAAGATATAGGTGGTATGAAGATTACGGTCAGTAACCGGCTTCGTCTTACTTGTGTGGTCGGTCCCGAATCGAGCCTCGAAGGTATTACCGATAGGGGCAGGTAGTGGGCGGCAGACTGCGCTTGCTGGATGCAAGTTATTGCCGTACGCTGGTTACATGGAACAAAATAAAAAAGTATCTATTTATATTAATTGTTAATGGAAGAGATACACATTCAAGAGAAATTAATATTATACCTACATATAACGTTATAATTGAATTCAATGATTTATTTCCTTTTTGATTTATTTTCCTTTAATTAAATAAGAAATCAGCATTTTGGGTTAAAATAACTTGTTATTTTTGTTTACCCTACCGTTAGCTGGATGCTTATGTTCAGAGCAGGTTAAGGGCATACTGCCGTCATAAGGAAAAAAGACGTACCTATCTAACATTAATTTTCGAAATTAAGATTTTTACATGCTTGGAATCAGTAAAGACGCATATGCCAGAAACTAAAAAAAAAATTGTCATACGCTTACGTCTTTTTCCCTCATGAAGGCAGATAACTCGGGGCGATCGAACGCCTCTTTGAGTCCTTCTGCTTAGTTAATTAATATAACCATTAGACGGTAATAAGCTTGCCCCTAAATTATGTAAGACTTCAAACATAGCTGCTTATGATAGGTAAGTAGTCCTTTTTTTACTTATGTACTTAATTAATTTTATTATAATAAAGAACAATAATTTACAATTAAGAAAACCAAGTAAGTTTATAACTCTTTTGTTAGGTTTTCTCATAGCCCACAATGGTAGCATAGCGGACAATAAGGTCTTATGCTATTAGAAAAGCTACTTTAAGCTTTAGATGACTTCATAGTAAATGCTAAACGGACGTAGTGATTTAGGTATTCTATGCATTGTAGCATTTTCTATGTATGTAGGCTTATAGAATCTGACTGGCTGAAACATGGAGGGTTTGCAGTGCCTACGCGCTACCTTAAAGCCCGAGCTCTATCAACTATCCCCGGTAGGTACCCTCCTCGCACTCAACTCTTAAACGATGTGTTTGCTAATTAATGGACGATAATTTTGCTTTCAGTGTGTCTGAAAAAAAGTGACATGAGTGCTGGAATGTTATATGTTTGCGGATGAATAGCAGTCAATTTTATGTTAAGCATAGCGGTTAGTAACTTTGTACCAGTAAATACATGAAGCAAATGTTCGAAACTGCGGTTCCTATCGTACTGACTTAGTTAAAAATAAGCTGACTTATTTAATGTATTCTATAATTATAATGTTTCTCTTAGCACAGGTATTTTCTAATATATTATATTATAAAATACCTTTTTATACGTGGGGGAATACGTTGACGCATGGCTCTCCGCGGGGCGACGGGGAGGTTATGTCGGACTCATTGGATAATACCGACTAAACCTACCACGTTATTCCTCGACATAACCAGAGTTGGCGGGGTCGCGTAAATCACTTTCACATACAATCGCGACCCCGCCAAGGTTTCGGCCCGCCGTATGAAACGGCATGCCGCTACACGAAAAGACCAACCCTTTGGTTACTGCTAATTTTAACTCTACTGTCCCCTTGAGGGGGAACGGATACACGGCACAGAGGCGTGCGTGAGAACACGTCCGAGAGACGGCTCTCGGACTTGGTGCTGATCGGGTGGCGGGCAGGCCCACTAAGCCCACCACCCCTAGGTAAAACCTCAGAGTGGCTGAAGGTCATCTCGCGCCCTCCATTGCCTAGTTCTGTGGTTGGGGAGAGGGTTCAAGCGCTTCCTCTCTCGCTCCGCCGCCTCCATGATGGAAATACCTTCCTCACAGAAGGAGGCGACGGCGTTTCACGACCTCTCACTCCGAACCATAGACTGAACAAAGGCTGGGAGCGAGAAAGCAACAATTCCGACTGCCGCGACCAATTCACAGCGCTGCGAAGACCAGGTAGGGCAATGCGCCAACGTGTGCAGCGCTGTGTCTGCAACAACATCGCGGCAGTCGACGCAGTGGTGACAACCCGGCGTCTCGTGCCGGCCTATGCGACAAAGGAACTGGCCGAAGCAACCGTGGCCAGTCATTTTATTTTGTTATCGTTATTCATTTATTGTTTTTGTTATATTTGTTATAGGTATGCTGGTTTATTTAAAGTGAATAATGATTACACTGGTGGCTGCAGCCCATGACTCGTAAAGCGAATCGCTCCTCACGAGGTGCTAGGCTATGTTAGAGCTCTACAAGTAAAATAAAATTTAATGGAATACTTTAACGTCATATGGTAAATCCTATAACAGTTAGTCTACAACGGTTCCAACTGAAATAGCGATAATTCCTGTTTACCATGATGTATGTTTACTAGAAACAAAATGCTGATTACAGTTTAGGTACCTACTAAATAATTGTAAGTAAGCAACTTGTTTATCATAATCTCCAATAAAGTTATAATCGTTGACCTAGGTCATAACAACATACCAGAAAGAAAGAGATACTAGTAGATTTATTTCACTTTGGCAGTAAACAAGCCCCTGCTCATCACAGAACATAGTCGTTTGGCTACAACTTCCATCAAGTGATGGTATGGGGAATAGTGCATTTCAGTTTTCAATGTCCCAGTAGAAATAACTCTGTTTCCTGCCTCTCTTGGACATATGATTATATAGTTCATATTTACGTATATTATATATTGATTACGTACATAGCGACAGTGTGATAATCTGTTTGTTTGTCTCATGTGATCATACGATCCATCCTAGCTCTAAGGCTGTTCGTGTATACAATTTATATTGGTGTTGATACAAGTCACGTAAAGACATCACAGATAACATATAATTAATAATAATTACGATTACAGACGGTTGCCAGGTCAATAAGTTAATTGTAGCGCATAATATGTATTTGCTTCAGCGATAAGTGAACTTCTTATTATTGGGAAACTATACATCTTACATACTGTCTTGAAGTTACATAAATCTCTGAGCTACCAATCTGATGTACTTAACAGAAGGCGGACACAAAATGTAGTGCCTGTCATTGCAATAAAAAGTAGTTTCGCAAAAAGGCAGGTTTTAAGACAATCGGCTCACTTATATTATAAGTATTATAACCTGATAAATAAACATATCAATATTTATCATCTGAATTACCATGAATGTAAAAGTAATTAATAGTTTGGTTTGAAAACTAAAAATTATGATGAGACTGAAGCACCACACACACACACCAACACACGCAAGCGCGCACGCACGCACGCACGCACGCACGCACGCACGCACGCACGCACGCACGCATGCACGCACGCACGCACGCACGCACGCACGCACGAACGCACGCACGCACGCACGAACGCACGCACGCACGCACGTATTATAATTTAACGATCTGAGTGTATTAATGCTTTAATATTCATATTACCTATTACTCTTTCGAGTACAAGTACATCTGATTGTTCGTCAAGTTAGACCAGCTTAACGAAACTGACTTACCTCGGGGCGACTGACCCCCTAACGATGATACTTACGTTAAACCACGGCATCATTACTTTGTGTAACCATTGTTATGGAAGAGGGGAAGAAATATCCTAACAAAGGTATCATTTTATACTTAAAAGGATCCCAAAATATGTGTTTATGTATGTGATATCGAAATAAAGAACTTTTAATATTTTTTTTGTGCTTTCGCATACATGCTACCACAAATTTATACAGGTTGTCCCGAAACTCAACGATAACCTGGTACCGGGCGAGGGGCCACGGTATACCGGTTACGAATAAAAAATGAAAAAACCAAGTCTCTTAGTCAAGCGATAATAGACATTTTTCGAAAAAGTTGAAAGTTTTACACCTTTGGTCGCATTTTTAAGTACTGTGATCACAATTTTACAGTGATTTTTTGATTAATGTAATCTCAAATAACAGTGCTATTAATCGCAACCACAAATCAAAGTAATAAACATTGTTAACTCAGTAAAATAAATTAAGTTTTTAGAGTTATGGTTTACAAAATTATTGTCAGTTAATTTTGACACTCCATGTTGGAAAAAAAATGTACCACACTACCCTTGGCAAGTTATTTCAAAAGATGGCCCATTAAGTCTAGATTTTAAAATGGTACAACACCTGACACTTTTCTTGCCAATGAAAGTGCTACTTCATATTTTTTGGCCTCTCGCCCAGTACTAGGTTATCGTTGAGTTTCGGGACACCTGTATATATAATACTCTATAGTACGGTTATTATAGCACACAGCATAATTTATACATTATATATGCATAGGGTTGGTTTTATTGGCCAAGTATGAGCAATATTTGATACTTATATTGATACCACTAATAAAAAATAATTTTATTTCTATAATAAATGTATTTTATATTTGGGTAATTTGCTTTATTAAAAGTTTAATGTTATATTGTAACAATTATTTAACTCACCAAATGTAGTTCCATTTGATCACAAATAGAGAAAAATTCTTCTAAATTTTTATCAAATCTTGGCACTGGGTTGTCAATTCCTTTCCTGTAATGAGAATTGAATCAGAATGAAAAATGTATACAGTAGTGCAATTATAATTACAAGGAAGAATGGTGTGAGTGGAAATAAGAAGTCTCAGAGGAATCCACTGCACATGCTAGTAGGTAGTTACGAGTTTTCACATTATTAGCCTTTCAATATCTTAAAATTTTGTGCAAACCCTATTAATAGCTTACAAATTTATTACTTTTAAAATATTTGTGTTTTATCTTCTTTTATTATTATTTATATAATTTTTTATATTTAACTATGATTCGTTCCAATAGTTAATTTAACACCTTCATAACATTAAAAAACCATACGAAATAATATTTAGTCTATACTGATTAAATCATTTTGAAAAAGCAAACAGTTATAAATGTATAAAAATAGTATGCAATATTAATTAATCATAATTATATTATACATGTTTTAGTCAAAACATTGTTATGCGATAGAACCACGAAACTACACGAAAAAAAATAAAAAAATAAAAATAGTGGACAGAAACAAAGGAATGTAGACAGACGAAGGCAGCCCTTCCATCCTTAGACAAACATCTATCAGGAAAAACCTACACCACCTAGTGGGTATAATAACGGGCCACTGCTCACTCAACAAACACCTATTCAACATCAGCATCACTGACAGTCCCTTATGTAGAGGTTGCATGGAGACCGAGGGGACACCGGCTTATGTGCTCCTACATTATAAAAGTGTTAGCAACCAATGGGTAAAACTTTTAAACAGTCCAGAAACTATGAAGGAGGTACTGCGCAACACTGGTCCCCTATTATCTTTCTGGACGGAGCTGAGGTGGTATGAGTAACTGAACAATTTTTCGCGTCGGTTACTTACGCACAATAGCATCGGGCTAAGTGCGAATAACACAACCAACTAAAGTGATACATATTTTAGTGATTCAATTGAATTTAATCTTAAATGACCAAAGTATATTCAAATGTGTTGTAGTTTCTTTTATCATAATAATCAAAACAATTGAGTGTATAAACAATACAACATCTATTGAGTTGCTGAGGCACACCTGCGGCCAGACACAATAGATTTTAATTATGTCTGGTTTTCTAAGACTTGACAGGTTAACTCAATATAGGTCAATATAGGTATTACTTGCAGGTTTTTATGAAACTATTTGTTTATGTAGCTGTAAGAACTCAATAGCATAATATTTAATCAGTCTTAGCTGGCAATCAGACAATAGAACAAGCACAGTTTAGACCCTAGAGTCTGAGCTTTAGCCAATAGATTATTAAATAATTACTGATATTACACATACCAGCTGTTTACCTATATATACATATACACATTTCACCAGCTATGGTTTTAGATCCTAGATAATAAGGGGCAAATTAGTTGAGATTTATCACACATAGTTCCAGACTATGTACTGCTAAACAATAGAGCAATAATACTTTGCATAACATAAAATTCAAACCCGAGACATCAAACACAGCAATTGAGTGAACTACCACTATACCAATGAGTTTTTAATTATTATTGATATGCTAAACTTTTCACACTTTTTAGGAGACAGATACTTACTGAGAGTTTGAATCTACATTATGATTTTGATGTAAAATTTGTGCTGCTGATTTTAGGGTCATCTGAAACAGTCATGAGACAATTTAAAAAGGTTATGTACATTAAGGTTTTATTGTAAAGCTATAAACTGTTATTCCTTACTGGGATTGATTCACGAAGGGAGCCCATGAGAGTTTTAACTTTAGATATATTGTCCATTTTGTCCTGCTGGGTTTGCTGTGGCATCGGTTGAGGCTGCATTTGTTGTGGTGACTGTTGTTGCATTATTGTGCCTGGTACGGGCATTTGCATGCCAACATTCGGTGTTGCACCGACAGTGTTCATTGGTACGTGCATATTCATTTGATTGTGATTCATCTTTTTTAAGTTTCTAAGTATTTACCTATATTTATTTAGTAAAAGTTTTTGTTTTCAATGAGTTTAGTTTAGCTTGTCACTTTGATAGTTGACATTGACAACCCAGATGTTTTTGACGATTCCTGATACAGATTAGGTATAACGATTCGTTCTGGAAAAGTCGTTTTGTAATTTAATTTCCATAAAAGTTAAAATTATGGATTCTTGACTATATCATTAATTTGAAAATTTATTTGTGATTAATCTACAAAAAGAAAGCCATGATCTTCATCTTCATTTGCAATGTAAGGCGTCGAATACAAAGTAGCCACTGCATTAAATTCAGAATTTTACCTATTGCCTGTTGTTAACCTGGTTTTAGTTTGGGTGCAATGTTCATAATTTCAATCGAACGCTGCTATAGTCTATCCCAATAGAATTGGAGAAGAAGGTAAACAACTTTTAGTGACTTCTCAACTTTAAAATATTAATTCTATTGGGACGGAGTATATGTTATCGATCCGGTTAGACGTGTGCTCACTGATTCAATCAACTCTGGATTGATTCATAATCGAATTGATTAATATAATTGTTATTCAATTATTGCAGGTCTGTGTGAGATTAGATAAAATTAATTGTATTGTTGGAACATTATTGACATTTCCTTTGCTCAAACCGCTATTTAATGTTGAATGGAAAAATACATAATTATGTATCGAAATACTTAGTAATTTTATGAGCAACGCATAAACCAAGAAGTCAGATCAATGTAAAACAAGTGAGAAACAGCAATGAAAAGTATTATGCAAAGATCACGTGATCTTGAGGTCCGAGGTCAAAGGTCATAGTCATTTCGGGCGTATATTAGTATATCGACTAAGCTGAGTCGAAAGGCGTTGACCGTTAGTTAGCTCTTACGGTTCTTGAGTTGAAAGCTGTATAACAGACAGACAGACGGATGGACAGACAAAACTGTTGTATAAGAGTTTATTCGAACTCTAAAAGTAAATATAATTGACAGCTTGACACTGACTTGACGTTGACTGTATGATTGGAGGGAAAATCAAAACAAACAAAGAAGAAGTAAAATCTTCATATTAAAGATCTATTCGTTTACGTACTGTGCATCTTTACTATTATTTTAAAATTATGAATAAATGGGATTATATACTACAGTATGAAAAGTATTAACATTTTTAATGCAACAGAATTATGGCAAGTGAGTTTAAAACGAAGTATTGATGATAATTCTGCCGTGGTAATCGAGAGGGCAGTAAGTCAGAAAAGAAAGTGGCCATCTTTTCTTACTGACGATTCCACGATTACCACGATTACCACGGCAGAATTCACCAGAATATGCTGCTAAAAAGGCAGCATATTTTTACAATAATAAATCACAACAGCTTTATATTAACATAAATTATAGATATATACCAACACATCCGAACTCACTTGCACTCACACCCTTTCCTACACTCTAACCCATTTTATACATTAAGACTTTATTTATGAGATATATTGTTAAAATTATTTTCACACAAACTGAAACACTTAAAAAATTAAACAAACTGAAATATCTTTAGGTTAGGAAACTAATTAAACATGTATACTATGTTTTTCAGCGCGAAACAAGCTTGCCTGCAATTCCAACTTTCAGTCAAAGTTTTGATAACATGCTAGGAAATGATGGAGTTCAGTTAGGCAGCATTACTGAATTACTTGGCTTGCCTGGTTCAGGCAAAACACAGCTATGGTACAACTTTTACTATACATATACTTATTAGTTATCAAATATGTAAGAAGCGTGTAGTATATAAAGCCTAATTAGACCAGTGATATTGCAATGGTAAAGCAAAATTAAATTATTCAGGCATATCCTAAAATTGTGTCTGTTGTGACTCTCATTTAAACGATAAAGTATTGTATAGGTGTCTACATACTGAGGCAAAATTACTATAATTGCCTTTACTGGGTACATTGTGATCAGTTCAGCTAAAACTCTGTTATATTATATTTTACTACACACATTACAATATTATACTTGCAGTCACAACCCACTTGTTTCTTTATTTTATATATTTTAGATACTAGATTTAAATTATTATGACTCTTTTTCAGTTTACAACTTTGCGCATCAGTACAAGTTCCTAAGGAGCTAGGAGGTTTGGATGCAGAGGCTTTATACATTGACACTAATACAAACTTCACTCTGTCTAGATTTAGAGGTAATTTATATTTTACCTAAAATTTCTTTTTGTAGTTGTATGCGCTCTGATATTAATTTATCCCACTACTGAGCATGTATTTATCTCAATTATACACAGATTATGGATGTATAATCTTAGTATAATTGTGATATAGTCCTACATGCTAGCTCGATGGGAGTTGTCTGTCTTAACACATGTGTAAATAATCTTAAAGGGTCTACCAAGTTTACCAATTGTCTTAAAATGTCATTTGCATGTGGTCAGACAGGCTAAACATAACACATAACACAACCAAATTTCTAGCAAATTAATAAATATTAATTTGAAATAAACATTGAATTAAATTTTGTAAAAGGGTTATCCTATCTAATGGTGCAGTGGTTCAGCATGAAATTGCATGGATCACCAATTTAATTATAGTATTATCCACTCTTGAAGTATACATAATGCTATTTTTTCTTAGAAATACTTAGTGCAAGCTTAGAAAGGTGTCAAAGAATATTGGATGCTCCCCTACAAGTAACTGAGGATGAAGCTCTGAAGAGATTGCACTATGTTAATGCTTTTGGACTTGAGAAATATTGTGCATTATTGTATAGGCTGCCAAGGCTGATTGCAGATTACCCAAATGTAAGTGAACAATGATAATCTTTGTATATAATTATTTTGTATGTATGTCAATGAATTCCACCTAAATGGCTGAACCAGTTTTAATGAAATTTTAGGTGTTTGTCTTTTGAAATTTTTAGGTGTCTGTGTTAGATTCACTATTTGACCCAGTAGGTGATGCTGCAATTGGGTTGTAAATCAACATTTGGGCAGGGCAATATCTGTAGGGTCCTTTTCTTTCTTACTGGAAAAGTTATTTTATGTTATGCATATTTAGTTGTCTTCAATTTTAATAAAATAGAGAACTAGCCTATCGCTATTTACCATGCATGGTTCACGAAATAAAGCTATGTTTGCTACAAAGCCAAGGGCTATGGAAGAATCGTGAATAAGCTAAGATAAAGGAGCAATTATAATAATAATAATTGTTTATTAAGTTTAAGTTTCCACAAATATGAATAACAATAGGTCTTAAAAATACTTAAAATAGGATACATTACTTTGGTCGCCTGTACTAGGTTATACCTGTATCACAGGCGATGATCATGTGCTATTATAGTGTAATAGGAAGGGCATCCTTAACAATATTTAACAAATATAGATTGTTCTATAGTAAGTTACTATTACAATGAAAATAATATAAGTAACATATTTATATAATTTTGTATTTAAATATTAGTTGACATATATAATGTTTATGATATTTCATAAACTACTATGTTTACTATGTTTATTAACATAGTATATGTCTAATAATAGGAATCTAAGCTAACTAGTGTAAGTGATATAGATATAAATAAACGGCGATCTAGGCTCCCTCATAATCTACTGACTTTATATATCTATATTCAGCTTATTTTCTGGCTGGACAATCAGTTTCACCCGTCTTGTGGTTGCTAGGCTTCTTAAAACGAGAGCATGAAGCACATTTAGGAACATCTTCCTTCTTTGTACATTCAGTCATCGCATGTCCAGCTTCAGCACAATGTCCACACGTAGGTGTAACCTCTTTGCAAGATTTCGCTGCGTGACCATACTGATGGCATTTGTAACATCTTGTAACTAGTGTAAAATCTCACGGGGCAGGACGTCCAATGTATGAAAAGTCTAGCCTGTGTGACTAAAGCTTTTCTTATGTTAGCCGGCACCTCAATGATGTAGTTGCAGGTTAGAGCATCTTTCTTGCCTGATTTGTGGCTTAATTTTATTGAAGACAAGAATGATTTCAGATCCATCGATGAAAACTTATCGCCTATATTTTGCTCGATGAGACAGCTGAATAATTAAACATATAGAATGAAATTCTGTATTGCCACTATAGAAAAGATCTTATGTTAAGCAGTCTGGCGTTCAGACTTAGGCAAGGACCTAAGTTTTTTCTGTATCTAATATATAGGAAATTGTAGGCGCCCAATACCTCGACTTTTTGGGTGCTGATTCCTTATACATTAACTGTTATAAGAATCTCTTTTAAAACAGATGGGCGTGATTACAGATCAACTCTTAAAACTTTCTCTTTCACATGTGTGAGCTGGTATGGTCACTCATCTATGTGTATGGAGCAGGAATAAAATACATTTATTTTACAATAACAATAATATTATCAGCTCAATTCGCAGATTGATCCATTTGCGCGATTGCCATTTATATATGACCCTCCACCTAACTTACTATTGACATACAGGTGTTAAGTTTATTTAACTTCAGACTTTCGGATTGTCGCAATGGCATAAGATTACACTTAGGTTTACAACCGCTTCAAGGTTCTTAGTTCGATTCCCGAGTGGGCGAAGTATTATAGCGTTTTTCATTCAGGTTATCTTATGTAGCAGCATGATGTCAGGAAATGCTCAAACTGTGCTCAACTGCGAAATAAGTAGGGGTTAGCTCTTCTAAGAAATGCAAATGTAAAATAACATTATTTTATATGTATTTCAGATAAAATTAATTGCTATAGATTCAATAGCATATCCCTTCAAAGATGGCATATCAACTAAACAGAGGACCGGTATACTGTTTAGACAGATGGCAGATCTACAGAGGATTGCTGTACAGAAACAGATAGCGGTAAGTTAAAATAATTTGAACTTATTTTTAAGCATAAATTACTGTTAGATGTCCACAATATTTGTCTGTTCTTTCTTGAAAAAAATACTAATGCAGTGTATTAGTAGAAATAGCAGACTTAATACTGTTACGTGCTGGGCTCGACAGATAAGAATATAAACAATATTACCGACTAAAACACTTTTATTCAAACACACAATTCAATTTAAAACACAATAAACACTATACCACACTTTTTCACTGTACTGCTTCAAACTCCGTAGTATTTCCGCTTCCGTTCGCTTCGATGAACACTTGATCGCTTACGATTGTAAACTGACTCGGCGGTGCGCGTGCGCCCTATTTATACGCGGGTAAAGCGCTTCTAGAGCTTTCCAGCAACGCCGTACTCGGCGTGTAAACAGCACGATGATTCGAGAAAGTACCAGCATTCCCTCTAAGATTCTCGTACCGTACTACGCAGTTCCGTAAGATGTCAATAGATGGCGGTGTAAATTATTAGACGGAACTGCCGAGTCTTTCCCCCAATGCCGAGAGATGTCACTGGGCGTAACACTGCCCCCCTCTTAGACATGTTCGTCCCGAACATTGTTGGATCCGTAGTAGCGTGCCAATCGATCCACATGAACGATCTTTGGTGTACCTCGTGGTCCTTTCTGGATCCGGTAGGTGACGTCATTCATCTTAGTGACTATGCGATAGGGTCCATCCCATTTTGCCTGCAACTTAGGAGATTTTCCTTTGCTGCGTACCGGATTATGTAACCACACCAGCGATCCTTCCTCGAAGCCTTTATTGTTCGCCTTCCGGTCGTAACGGGTCTTCATCCTCTCAGACATCTGCTGACCGGTCTGTCTGATGTGCTCGTATACGTCATTCATCCTGTTGCGCAAATCATTCGCATAATCTGTTATGCTGCGTGGAGATTCAGGTGGGATGCCGGTTATCAAGTCTGCAGGTAATCGTAGTTCCCTTCCGAAGTTAGCGAAAGCAGGTGTTACTGATGTGCTTTCGTGAACGGCACTACGGTATGACAGGAGGAACGGTTGAATGTGTTTGTCCCAATCCCTTTGTTTGCTTTCTACAACTTTTGCCAGATATCTTTCCAGAGACTGGTTAAATCGTTCAACCATGCCGTCTGATTGCGGATGATAAGCGGTCGTTCTCGTTTTGTAGGTACCCATCACCCGGCATGTCTCCTTAAATACTTCAGACTCGAAGTTCCGACCTTGGTCACTGTGTATCTCTAAGGGCACCCCGAAACGACAAAAGACTTCGTGGACTAGCTTGTCGGCGACCGTAGATGCCTCTTGATTGGGAATAGCAAACACTTCCGGCCACTTTGTAAAGTAATCCATGACCACCAAGAAGTACTTGTTCCCACTTTGGCTTTCAGGAAACGGTCCGGCAACATCTAAAGCTATACGTTCCCACGGGGCTCCAACATTGTACACCTTTAATGCACCCCTGCTGCGAGTGTGTGGTCCCTTCACGGCAGCACAACTCGTGCATTTACGGCACCATTCCTCAACGTCTTCTCGACAATGGATCCAATAAAATCGTTCTCGGATCTTAAGCAGAGTTCTCTTAACTCCCATGTGACCTCCCGAACTCCCATTATGATAGAGTTGTAAAACTTCCGGTACCTTGAGCTTTGGCACGACCATTTGCAGGTGACACTTGTCACCTCGAGCATTCTCCCATTTCCGGCACAGAACTCCATCCTGGATAACCAAGCTTTCCCACTGTGCCCAATAACTCTTGGTGGTAGGGCTCATTGCCGCAACTTCACTCCAGTGAGGTCTCGATGCACCTGTTTTCTTCCATTCTAAGATGGGTCTTATGTCTTTGTCCTCTTGTTGCGTTCTCTGCAAAGTTTTCTTCCAGTTTTCGCTAAGATCCGTCCTCAACATCCTCACTAGTACTTCCTGCTTGGCCTCTTTCCTGGCGCAGTGGTGCTTACACTGGCCGGTACACGGTCTACGTGACAGGGCATCCGCATTACCATGTGACTCGCCACTGCGATGCTGTATCACGAAGTCGTGTAGTTGTTGCCTGGCACGCACATCAGGTGTTCCTCCTACCGGCGACTGGTTTCTGTTACGTGGTTTCCTTCGCTTCGGGCAGCTCAACCTGATGTGGCCTCTCTCGCCGCAGCTATAGCACCGGGGTGAGGTCAACACTTCCCTGGTACGGTGAGCTCGATCGTCCCGTCGCACTGTTTCCACCTCCGGAGTGTGGGCCGGGGCATCCTTTAAATTTTTGCTGCTTAGATTCTTTCGCTTCGGGCAGCTCAACCTGATGTGGCCTCTCTCACCGCAGCTATAGCACCGGGGTGAAGTCGACACTTCCCTGATACGGTGAGCTCGATCATCCCGTCGTACTGCTTCCACTTCCAGAGCGTGGGCTAGGGCGTCCTTCAGGGTTTTGAAATGTCCGAGTCTTACTGCGGCCCTAACCTCCAGGTCTCGGATCCCGTCGGTGAAAGCTTGAACGAGGTTTCCGTCGATAAGCGCAGGTGAGGACTGGTACGCCTTTCGAACCAGCTTCTCCACCTCCAGGGCCCACTGCTGCAGGGTTTCACTAACACGTTGCGATCGGTCTTTCAGCTGGGCGCGAAACACGTGTTCCAGGTGTGCGTCGCCATATCTCGCCTCTAATGCCTCCAACAGCTTCTCGTACGTGATGTCTTGACCAAGCGCCTCTAACACGGTCAAGGCCTGGTCACGAAGCCCCAAGGTGAGAGCGGTCAGAGCCTGTTCTTGCGTCCACCCGTTCGATTTCATGACGGCCTCGAACTGGATCTTATAGGCTGACCATGACGATGATCCGTCGAATGGTGGGACTTTAAAGCCTCGTGGTGAAGACGCCACAACCGCAGGTGCCACGATCCCATCGCCAGCCTTGAGCCCACGTATCGTTTTCTCCACCTCGGCGATGCGACTTTCATGGCGTTGGACTTGCTCTTTCACCTCCTTCATCTCCTTGCCAACCGTTGCGCTGAGATCTTTTAACATCATCAGCTGCTCCTCCTGGCGGCGCATACCCTCCTCCTTATCGCGTTGCAGCTGTTTCTCAAGACGCCGTGCCATGCTCCTCCTGGCGGCGCATGCCCTCTTCCTTATCGCGTTGCAGCTGTTTCTCGAGGCGGCGTGCCTGCTCCTCCTGGCGGCGTGCCTGCTCCTGCATAAACGCCATCAGAGTCGCGAGGTCAGGGTTCACCGGCGAGTGAGCTGCACTAGATGGTTCCGCTGCAGCCGCGGAGTCACGTGATTCACCTGACGTCGGCGAGGGGGCGTCTCCAAAGCGCCTCTGGTCCACATCTTGCTGGCGCTGGTTCCTGGTACGCACCCCTTCTACTTCCTCCTTTGGTAGTACTGGCATATTCTTACTTTACTTCTGACACCAATTGTTACGTGCTGGGCTCGACAGATAAGAATATAAACAATATTACCGACTAAAACACTTTTATTCAAACACACAATTCAATTTAAAACACAATAAACACTATACCACACTTTTTCACTGTACTGCTTCAAACTCCGTAGTATTTCCGCTTCCGTTCGCTTCGATGAACACTTGATCGCTTACGATTGTAAACTGACTCGGCGGTGCGCGTGCGCCCTATTTATACGCGGGTAAAGCGCTTCTAGAGCTTTCCAGCAACGCCGTACTCGGCGTGTAAACAGCACGATGATTCGAGAAAGTACCA
Source organism: Catocala fraxini (assembly GCA_930367265.1). Classification (NCBI taxonomy): domain Eukaryota; kingdom Metazoa; phylum Arthropoda; class Insecta; order Lepidoptera; family Erebidae; genus Catocala; species Catocala fraxini. Next base: position 11,348,162 of record OV884044.1, on the reverse strand, counting down.
GCATTCCCTCTAAGATTCTCGTACCGTACTACGCAGTTCCGTAAGATGTCAATAGATGGCGGTGTAAATTATTAGACGGAACTGCCGAGTCTTTCCCCCAATGCCGAGAGATGTCACTGGGCGTAACAATACGATCGGTATTCTTTAGTGTAATTTATCATGAATGGTATTGAAACTAATAGGTATGCATTCTTACTAATTGTCTACTTTATAAATAGTTTTTGTGTGCCCACCTGGATTTTTAGCAGATCGGGTTGAATTACTAGTAAACTTTTTAACCCATCCAGTCAGACTAGAATGCTTGTGCAAGGAGTGGATTATTTGGGTGGTGCAATGCGTGGAATTCAACCCACGATCTTTCGATCGCATGTCTAATGTATTATCCATTAGGCTACCGCTGCTTAATATTATAATAATTAATAAGCGAGTACCACACTGGTGTCGAACTACAAGATTAAATGCGAAATCAGAAAAAGGCAACGTGAAGGCGTCACTCTGGTTTTAAGAGAACAAACTTCAAATTTATAAGCTTATAATTGTACTAGATTTTGACCGCGGCTTCACTCGCCTTAATGTTTATTTTGAAAATAAATTCGTATCCCTCGGGAACAGTACTTTTTTCCTAAATGAAAGGTACCTTACCTTCTCTATGCCCTTTTCTGTACTTCTGACGCGTATGCAGAATTTCTTGATCATTGGTCGAGTAGTTAAGGCGTGAAAGTATAACAAACTAACATTAGTAAGAATAACCTAATAATCTTTGCATATGTAGATACATATGTATGTCAGAAAGTAAATAAGTTTTGATGTAAAGTATCGTAGCTGTTGATATGTATGTCAGGTGGTGCTAAGCAACGAGATGAGCACGCGCGTGGGGCTAGGCGGGGGCGCGGGCTTGGTGGGCGCGCTGGGCGACGCGTGGGCGCACCGCTGCGCCGCGCGCGCGCTGCTGTCGGCGCCGGCGCCGGCGCCGCAGCGACTCGCCGCGCTACTCAAGAGCAATGTCGCTTCTACCGGTGTTGCGAGCTTCCAGGTGACGATGATATACTGTTATATCGTGTTTCGAACGAACGAAAGCTATACCTATGCCTATGTGTATTGTAATCAAAACTTAGATACCAATATTTTGATGATGTGGTTGATTCCACAAAATAAGTGTTTCAGTCTGGATGTTCTTTGTGCCCGTTGTTTGATTGTTTGCAAAGTCCACCGCAATACAGGGATAATTCCTAGTACAACTGTTTTATTTTTCTATAAAATAAGACTTCATAAGTATGTAAGTTTAGTGAAAAAGAAATGTCTATGCAGCGGAGGACGTCACAAAATTTAATAGCATCCGCACATGTAACATCACTTTCTAGATCACACACATTTTTGTGCCGTGAAGGGTTCGGATCTACAAGACTTAGCTCACTGGCAGTGGTGAGGCGACTACTTAACCATTGCGCTATCCGTGCATCCAAAGCCACAAGATAAGTTTTTAACTTTAAATTGTATATTTAAATTAGTTACAATCCTATTTTAAAAGGGAGTGTGCGTTACCCCAGCAAAATAATGTCGAAAATAGTAATTCAAATGTTATACGTTTTTTAGTTTTTTTTATTAGTTGCCAGGTTTCTGTAATTGTTGCGCACATTTTTAAATTAGTTGCACGTATAGTTTTTAGTTATATCACAATAACATTTCCTGCTGGGGTAACGTTACCGCAGCCAGCCATTTTCTTTTTTAATGGGAATATTGAAATCAATATTAACTATATAATTAGTTGGCTTAGCTATCAATAAATGTTACAATTTATTTCTTATTTGTTTTTTCTTCGGCTGCGAAGTTATTCGAGATCCTGCTGGAGTAACGCTTGTGGGTTTGCTGGATCTCTGAAACGGTTAAGCGGATTCTAATCATCTTTTGTACATGACTTCGTAAGAATTAGCTATAATTCAAATTTAGTTTAAAAGTTATTTAATTAAATATAAAAACGCTTCAATACGTCCTAATACTTTGAATAAGAGCTGTAAAGACTTTATACTTTATTTTGTAGCTTGTAACTGCCTTCAAATGTATATGAAGTTTCATTAGTATCCTGTAAGTAAATAACAAATTATGATGAAATGTATGTATGTAGATATATAAACTGAATGTTATACATATATACCAATAATTAGTTGGTTAGTTCAGTTTTATACCTGTACAATTTCAGCGTAGTACATACAATAATTAACGAGATATTAAAATTAAAGTCAATAGGAAGTGTAAGACCGTAGTAATTAGATATTTTTAATAATAATAATAATGTATATTTCAAATTAATAAAACAATTATAATTTTATTTTTCTCTTTAATGTACATGTCACGGGTATTTTTTACGGGGATCTGTAGCAGTCTCTTTACTTCAAATATTTTAAACTACCGGAGAAACAACAGAACATATGCACTGGCCCATCGATCAAATATACCATAGATGCACGATCGTCGCTTCAAAAACGGCGCCAAGCAAACTCGGCATAAATCAGCCGTATGCACAGTTCCGCTCGCAGCCGCTTTACGACTGCGCTAGCAGTGTGACGTTTCACGATGCCAAAGTGTGTAGTGAAAAATGCAAAAATTATACTCTAAAAGTGCAAAGAAAGGATGGAGGGTCGTACTTTCGTTAAGTATAGTTTTTTATGTTAATCTGTATATAAGTACCTAGGAAAAATATATTGTGATATTTGAAATTAGGCTATAAAACAGTAGGACTTACTGTAATCATTTTACTACATTTTGATGTTAGTTATTTAATACACTGGACCGCAAAGATAAAGCGTCGGTTCTTCTAGCTTTCGGAAGAAATCCCAGCCCACTACACAGCTGCTTTTTCTTATATACAGGCTTGGTTATAGCGCTCTCCTGGTCTTCTGTATACTCTTTTCCTTCCGTCGTGCTTATATAAACAGAATCTAGACTCATCTGAAAACATAACACTTGACCAATATGACAAAATTGGACTCTGAATGACCAGTCATTCAGAGTCCAATTTTCATGTTCTCTACCATAACTCAACCTTGAGTTTCTGTGGTGTCTTTCTAGTTTTGGGCCATTTGCAGGTCTTAATGGCTTTAAATTTGCTTCAGCCAGACGCCGCCTTACTGTATCCGTACTCAGATTGTTTCCTCCAGCTAGTAAATGATGATTCTTTACTTCAATAGCCGTCAGAAAGCGATTTCTCAAAATTGTTGACACCATATTATTATAGCGATCCTCCCGCGCCGTTGTGCACCTTGTTCGGCCTGTTCCTGGTCTTCGCAGATTGAATTCAGTTTCATGGAAACGCTGGAGTACTAGCTGAACTGTAGAAAGAGTCACACCAACAGTTCTCGCTGTATTTCGCTGACTATACCCATCTTCAAGCATTGTCAGGAGCCTGTTACATTCTTTGGGGGTTAACGACATGATGACTTCAGAATAATAAAATTTATAAGGCAGACACCATATTTATAACCTTTTTATTGCAAAACTAAAACAAACGCGAAACAAATGATTTGAATTTGTAGGTACTAAATTAAAGAAACGACCATTATTTTACATTTTCAGTTTTTTATAGTTACAATTATCAAAAATGAATAATTAGGTTTTATATATTATTTTATGTGACAGGTCAGGTACTTTTGAAGACATTGATGATTTTCTAACCGACCCTTTTTTTTTGCAGTCCAGTATATTATCATTGATCTGTAATTTTTTTAACGATATAAGTAGGTATTAGTAGGCATAGACAGGTATCATTTTCCTAGATTGTGATGTTATTTAATATTACCATTGATCTGTGATTTTTAAATGATTAAAGTAGGTATTAGTAGGCAAAGACAGGTATCATTATCCTAGATTGTGATGTTATTTAATATTACCATTGATCTGTGATTTTTAAATGATTAAAGTAGGTATTAGTAGGCAAAGACAGGTATCATTATCCTAGATTGTGATGTTATTTAATATTACCATTGATCTGTGATTTTTAAACGATTTAAGTAGGTATTAGTAGACATAGGCAGGTATAGTATGAATTGAAAACATTCCTTGTTTTAAATTTATATTTTAAAAGATATAATTTATATTTGCAAAGAAAAAGTGTAAACTAAAACTAAAATCTGTCATTTAAAAATAATGAAAACATGCCATTTCTTCTCCTTAGCCTTTATTATTCCCAAGTCACTTGGGGTCGGCTTTTCTGTTCTAACCGGATTTGACTGGATATCAGTTTTTACACGGAGCAGCTGTCACCTAATCTCCGCAACCCGAAGGCTAACGATACCCTAAGGCTAGACCAGTGTCAGGATATTATAGGGCACTGACTTCCCAATAACGACTGCCATAGATGTTCATGGCACCTGGGACCGACGGCTTACCGTGCTCTCCGAGGCACGGAGCAGGCGATAATTGTCAATCAATACGCACATAATTTCGAAAAGTCATATAACTTCCGAAAGTCAGAGGTGCGCGACGTGGGTTCGAACCTGAGACCCTCTGCATTGCAGTCTGTTGGTCTCCCCACTGAGCTATCGCTGCGATGCTAATGAAAACATGCCATAAAAGCAGAATTGCTATCTGTAATTTTTATCTGTGATTGTTTTTAAGATTAATTAAAATTTTAAAAGTTCTTTTTGAATGATTATTTTACCCGTAAATAAAATCATTTAAGAAACATGTAGTATTTTTTAAAACTTGTGTACACAACTTGCGTGTGATGAAAAATGCTTATAAAACAGTGGTCTAGTCATGGTAAATTATCCCATAGCTCAATAATTGCTAAGAGTACATCAACGATATTCGGCAAGACGCCGCAGATTCTTACAAGGTATGTATAAACGTTATAAACTAGACCCTAAAGTGCATACTTAGTACTAGGACCTATTAACCTTATTGTACTTTTACATGTATATCTTCTAAACGCAATTTTTTTGCAGAATCTGTTTTCACGTACATTATAAACTAATTCAAAACAACGTATGTACAAATCTACAGCTCTCTATGAAAGCATTTTATATGAAATCTAGCAAATGGCCAAACGTTGTCGCATCGAAAACATGAATATCTTCGCAGTTTAATGACACACAAATTTCATTTAGACATACACAATTAGCTCGCGATACACATAATTTGCATCTATTGTTTCTTCTACGTCCATGGGATTAAAAAGTTGGGACAACGTTGTTGCAGCGGAAACGGCTTTTGATGAATAACTCCGCAATGGTTGGATACACAAATTTATACTTACCATACACAATTACACGACGTCATACACTGAAAATCTGTTAAACACAAATTATGAAAAACAAACTTTTTCCGCTGGGACAATGCACACATAACATTCAGTTTATATATCTACATACAGGGTTATCGGTGGCCAAATAATTCCGCGCGCATTGTGACCGTGAACGTGGAACGAACTAAATTTTATCATAATTTGTTAATTACTTACAGGATACTAATAAAACTAAGGCAGTTACAAGCCACAAAACAACGTTCAAAGTAAGTCTTTACAGCTCTTATTCAAAGTGTTAGGACGTATTAAAGTGGTTTTATATTTAATTAAATAACCTTTAAACGGTGCATTATTTTTGTGTTTTTATTGCTCAACTAATTATAACTAATTTTTACGAAGTCATGTACAAAAGATGATTAGAATCCGCTTAACCATTTCAAAAATCCAACATACCCACAAGCGTTACTCCAGCAGGATCTCGAATAACTTCGCAGCCGAAGAAAGAACAAATATGAAATAATTTGCAACATTTACCTCGTCTAGACAACTAATTATTTAGCCAATATTGATTTCAATATTCTCATTAAAAAGGAAAATATCTGGCTGCGGTAACGTTACCCCAACAGGAAATGTTTTTGTGATATAACTAAAAAACTATACGTGCAACAAATTTAAAAATGTGCGAAACAATTACAGAAACCGGGCAACTAATTTATCTATAACATTTAAATTACTATTTTAGACATTATTTTGCTGGGGTAAGGGCCGGCGCTGATTGACGTCGCGGCAGGCACACAAAAAGGGACAAGTTATAATAAGTATTTTCCATAAAAGCAAATAATAAAGCAAAGCACTAGTTTACCAGACTTGAGACTCAAACATCAGACCACACGAATGCCAGTAGACATAGCTCGATCAGTTAGATAGTCAGTAGATAATAGAATACTCCACCTACTAGTACATAAGGCAATCAGCATGGACAGTTAACTTTTGTAAGCGAATCAGCAAATTACTTTTTGTATTAGTTAACAAAAACCATAAAGACTTTTTATATCTCGATTTGCGTTAAAACAATGTGCTGTGTAAACCGTAAGGTAATTTTACGGTGAATATTTTATTTGCTGGTCTAGACTTAAAATCAATTTAATGTCTCTGTTTGAAGTTTAATGGTCTATAAATCTTTACTAAATGGTCGTGCAATGACTAGTTACGTTAAAACAGATGTATTTTCAAGCTAACTATTGTTAGAACGAGACCTTCAGATAGGTATATGAAATAAAAACTGAAATAATATTATAAACGAAAATCAAAACCGTGAACCTTATACGTAATCTTTTTAAAAGCATATTTCTATTTCAATGTCTCTTTTCTGTATAAAACCCATAAATTTCAAAAAAGTACTAAAGAAAGATGGCGGTCCACGTTCTTGTTAAAAAAAATCAATCTATTAGCAATAAAACGAATTTGCCAAAAAAGAGATTACACACCTTATGAACATCTAGGTGGTCGAACTATGTACCTACGTAAGAGCTCTTACATACGAGCGACATGTTTCCAACGGCAAAAGTATAAGCCGTCGATACGAGTCGGCGTCGACGGCAGCCGTCGATGCGTCAACGGCTGACGCCGACGCGTCGACGGCTGTAGTTATCTCTGCCGTTGGCAACATGCCGCTCGTGTGTATAGTCGACGGCCGTAGTTACTTCTGCCGTTGGCAATAGGCATGGAAATTATTGCTACATTTCATTTATTTTCATTCAATGAAATGAAGAATTTTTTTTCACTGTGTTTTCACATGTGAAATTTCAGTCAATTGCTTTTTCATTCTAAATCGCAGTAAATTCGCATTTGCTACAATTTGCTTCAGTATGAAATATGAATTATAGCATAAGACTACCTAATGAATTAAATATAATGAAAGCTTGTTTTACATTCGTACCTTACAGTGCAATGATCGTTTGTCTTAAATAGTAGTTCGAAATCGATGCACTCATTATTCTAATTTAAATACCTAATATTTAAAGAATGATAATTACTACTTAACTTATATACCTACACTTAATACAATTTTAAAATAACATGATGATTTATTTACACTAATAATATTCTCTTTTACGTACGAGTAACTAACAGTTACACGTGCTGTGAAATTTAACGGTCGCTTTTACGTAGCCTTTATAATTTGGTCGGCTTATAGAAGAATTGCTGACACATTCTTTTTGTTGATATAACTTTCATAATAGTCGTAATTTGAAGCTGAAATTAACAGGTTTGTTTATTGATGGAACATTTTAATTAGGTCATAGTATCCCACGTTTCCTTGTTTTGTGGGAACTGCGTATTAGATCATTTAAATCAGACCATATAAAATGTAATTAAATTTCTTTGTATCATAATATTGCGTAGAGTCACATAATCTAAATTTACTGTATTCATAATGGTGTACCAAGGGTACATTACACAGCTTTTTATTTGAATGTAAGTGTACTGGTTTACTTGCAAAAATCCGTTTCTTTCTGAATTTTGGCACCATTTAATTACATTGGTGTTCATCAAACAAATTAAAACTAATGTTTAAACAAATTTGAACTAATTATTGGTATTTTTTTTGCAAACTTCTATGTTGAGACGTTTTTGAGATCTGGGCGATTGTCCTGGGGATTCCAAAAACTTACCGCAGCAAAATCTTAAATAACTTTAGAACCACAACACACACAAAGGAGATGTTTCACTTTTGTATAGGACTCCGGCTATAACTTGTACATCCTCAGGAAACGTGGTAAATGTACCTCTAAATACATTTAGTTAAGCGATTCCTTATTAATTTCTAGTATTTTCGTTGCGCAAAATAAAATATAAAATGTTTGATGTTTGTCGTGCGGACTATATAAGAAAAGTTGGTGAAAAATTAAAAATAGGGCTGGAGACAGGGAGATCTTTTAAAAAAAAAACAAACAAAAGAAACCTTTATATATCGTAAATTTATTTTATTATAATATGTATGTAGTTACTTCTAATAAAGTCGTGGCGCTGAGGGCACGAAAATCTCTTACTTCTATACAAGTCGTTGGCGTTGAAAAGGTTAATTAACATTTTTAATGGCAGGACCTAACCTAACCTACCTAATTCGTGTTATTTGAAACTAATTACTAAAGCCCGGGCTAGAAGACTTGCTCCTAGACGCAAAGATTGCTTTATAAATTATCATGCTTTTGGGTAAAGAAGTCTAATAAACAAAACACGTTTATTTTTAATGGCAGAAACATCTCATAGCAAGCGTTTAAAGGTCACAGATGCAATTATATAATTATTTAGTATAATCTTAAGCATACATATCTCTACTACAGATGCTTGTGACTGATAAAAACGTTATATTTCGTCTTTTTCAGATAACATCGGAAGGGATAAGGGATATCGAATGAAACACTCAACAACATACATAGTAGTTTAATTAATAATTAATGTAAATATTGTGTATATTGTAAACAAAACTACAGCACCAATAAATATCTCATTTTCACAAAAATATTAAGCTTTTAATTTCTACAAGTTCTCAACAGTTATACAATGTAAAGGCAGTAGTAATACACAATATTATGGAACATTATCCAGTACGAGCGTCTCCTCGCGTATTATGCTTTCACTTACGACACTATAGTGAGTAAGACTCGTTTGTAGTCGCCTTTCGTATCATCCTGCAAATTATTACATTGTACTTTGTAACTAGCTCAGTTTCGAATAGCATGCCAAACTTAACACTGTTACTTGTAACTATAAAATATAACTTTAGAAAAATATTATTTTTGCAGGATTAAGCACAAAGTGTGACTAGCACATTTCCGAAGTCACCCGTTAGGTCATCCTGGAAAGAATATCGAAATAAATCTACCGCTTGCACATGCCTAATTAAGTAGAAAAAAAAACTGGCCCATTACTTATGTATTCACACAATGTGCATTCTACCGTATCACAAAAAGCATCTTACGAAAATAAATCTTATACTAACAGATCAGTGTCTTTCAAATGCAACAATTTGTGTAGTTGTACTCGGTCGATTATAATGTTGTCACACGAATAAACATGATTAGAATATAAGTTGACACTGCAGCAGCGTCACACAGTTATGGCGCTCGTAATACTGAGTGTTATATGTTAGCATTGTAGCGGCTTTAGTAACACATGGCCGATAGGAGATCACCGAGTGGACCTCCTAAGTCCTCCTGCAAAAAATTGTAACAGCTACTGTAAAACTAAGTCAAACGCAGCGTGAGCAGTTTCACCGCTACCCTCATGCACACACACGACACGGAAGCAGTTAGCTACAGTGCAAAGAATATTACATGATCGTGAGTATGGCTAATAGGAAGCAAAATATACAGATCTTTGAGCGAAATATACACCCGCCATGGACAACCTACAGATATGGTACACTGGCGACTCAACAGTCCATTTAAATGTACGTCGGTGTTGCAATTTTGGAATGTCAGGTGCGTCGGACAGTTAGGCGGTCAGTGTACCCATACCCTAACAGATAACTTAATAACCTAACAAATTGACAGTGATAAACTTAAAATATTCGAGCTAGGTGGTTATCGCGATCGTAGTCATGGTGACACCTCGTGAGCGCACAATCTATTCAACAAGGGTCAACAGAGCCTTCTTGTAATCTCCTGAAGTGTCATCCTGTAATCAAAACGGACCACTATTCTAAACGTCTATCTTTTATTCAGACATATATGTACTTTAGTCTTTTTAAATATTCGTTATGTACACATTGTTAGCAAATAAAAACACAAGTTTAATAAAACACATGGAGATAAACACAAATTGAACATAATCTGATGTAGTACATAAAATATCAGACATCACATTTTAAAACTGATAAATATTTAGATCTGTATAATCTTCAAATTTAAAGTAATTGTAGTTACTTTTGAGGATGAAATTTTAATTTGTTTAACATGGAATTGACTCAGCGGTTATCAAAATATGAACCCCACATGCGCGCTGAAGATGTTATTATTGAAGCTGAGACGTCGATATTCAGTAGTCATAAGTAATGGGTCAGTTTCTTGTATTGGTTTAAAACAATATTTTCCATGCTGTTAAATATATAGATAAATATTTGACGAATATAGAGTGTGAATGGAAGGAAATAACTAGTGTTTACAGTGGGGTGAGCGTTTATTTTATGATTGCGACTATGATATGTAGGTAAGTACAAATTGTTATCACTATGAATACATATAAACAAATGTTAGTTAACATGTAATAAAATAACGAATAAAAGCCACTATTATTTATATGAAAAATCTATATTGAATCAAGTACCTAATATGGCGTTTGTTAACATTGCCACAACAAATATTAATCTCATCCACTTTAATTGACGTCTGTGCTTAATAGCTGTCTGATTGCAAAGGTCACAATAACTCAAATTGTTCTCGAAAAGAATTAATTATTACTGTCAATTGAAGTGGACAGACCGTATGATACATCGCAGAACAAAATCTAATTGAACGTCCCAAATGATTTAAGTGATTCCCATAAAAGACCAAATCTCAAAGAAAATGAATGCAATATAATGTATACTCACAGCAATCCAACTCTCCAAAGGTTTGCCATATTTGTCAAGGAAAGCCTGTTTAATGTCTCCGAGATCGATTTCGGAACGGCTGACGACGATTCTGATAAGAGTCTTGTCATTTGTGCCGAGACCCTTCATTGAATAGTACAGGCGCTCAGCGAAGAAACCCACTTTGCTCTTAACGCATTTCACTAGAAAATTTTATGATTAATTAATTATGGATAGAATAAAACTACCTAACAAAGCTTGCCACAATATATCACAGAAGTTTTTGCCTACAGCAAAATCCAAGATTAACCGACAAAATAAAAACATTGTAACAATGTACGTAGGTAAGGAACTTGTGAGAATATTTTTTATGCTGTAATTGGTGCCAAACTACAACACTATACTGAAATGCGCGAACGATCCGAAAAATCAAGTTTTAGTTCGTCAAGTTGCCTTTTATCGATGTAGGTAGGTGTATATTTATCTCAGACTTATGTCTGACTAATATCATAGGCAAGGAATAATCAAATGTTTATGTCTTCTGACTAATGCACGTTGTATGTTCATTTAATTGCGGGTAGTCAAAAAAATTAGTCAGACCGGAGCTAAAGGGTGTGTTGTTAAGGAGGTAATCTTATAATCGATAGCTGATCTTCGACATTCGATTACATTGTTCAAGACACTAGTACCTACTTATAATAATAGTATGTTTGCTAACAAAAAGTTGAACGACTGAGCGAGGTTAGATCACAAAGTTCCTGTTCTATGACCTTGTCTTTAGTTAGTTTCATTATATTGTAGTGCTAAATTACTATTTGACTGTTTTGTTAGCTAAGTATGGACAATGAGATCTAGATTTGATTGTCGGTCAGGCAAACACGATATTCTAAACGGCTCTAGTTAGCATCTGAAGATATTATAAACATAATAATTTTTAGTGCATATGCTGAATAAAATTATGACTTTCTAATCTATTCGAAAATACCAATGACTAGCTTTATAGCCATTCATTAGATTATTATCAGAACAAATCAATTTTAAGCAAATACATCATGAAATTATAACGTAGAATAAGGCCATTAGAAATCACGGGTTCCAAATATGGATAAGTTAGACGTGTACTAAAGGCGATAGATAATCCTCAAATCATATTCCATGTTCAACCCGTTGACTTACTGGAAGGCAATTTATTGTCGCCACTGCGTAAGAGTCTTCGAACAACTCTAAAAGAGAGATTGATTGCAATATGTTTTCACTCACCGATAGCAAGCATGCCCTTTTCGACGCTTCCAGAGAATTCCTTCTTGATTGATTCCTCGATGTCCTTGCCAGTCATCGCCTCGAACTCGGCGAAGATCTGGAACGCATCGGACAATAAGACTAGTGCGTCATAACTTGAATAATTGATGTGATTGTGTGTCTGAGGCTCAATGATACTGGTTTTCAGTTGATGACTCATAAAATGTGATTCTAATTATAAATATGTAGTGGTAAAGATGTTCTACCAAATTGAGGCCTGTTTCCGCTCATTTGCATACAAGCCGGCATTATTATGACGATTATACTTTATAAACACGGAATATCGGTAATATTCTGTGCCAAACTGTAAATGTTCATCAACATCCTGGTATGTGGCCGAAAATGCTGTTTAAAATGGAAAGTTTTTTGTTATAATAAAAATATTTCACAACTCTGGTAACGGTTAGATAACGCATTCGTATGCATGAGTCTCGTTTGTTCTTACTATTGTGAGTTATGTAAATGAATTCTTAAGAAAATTAACATTGCAGAAATATCACGCGTAATTACAATCGATATGAGAACATTTCTTGGTAGTTTTCTTGAAATCATAAAATAGATTTGCAGTTAGATCGAATCATGTATATTTTTTTGGTTAGAGTGTTATGATGTGGTCTTACCTGTCTGAGTTGTTGGTAGGAACGAGTGATGAGGATGGAGTTGAATACAGATTCGTCGGTGCCCCACTGTCCCTCACCAGCCGAAGCCAAGGACTCGGCGTCAGCCTTGGCAGCGCCCTCATCAACACCCTGGTTCTCATCACGGTTGGCCATGCATAGAGACACACACAACCTCTTGAAGTGGCCAGATGTGTCACCCTTCAGGTCTGACTCCAAGCTTTTACCGTACACTGCAATTATGAAGAATTGACATAATTACCAGTTTACCTTGGCTTTAGACGGATTAAAACCGTAATTAGAATTTATGAAAAAAGAAAATATATTATAAAAATTAATTAATTTATCCATTGTTGCTTTTCGTTATACCAAAAGAGCCCCAGATAACATAGTTATTTCATGTGATTACATAATCAGCATAATATACTTTTTTAATTAATTACCTAACCCTGATAAAAGAGAAATTAATTATTCAAACAGATTTTTGCCATTCTATGTATAAAAATTGGCGCGAAGCCTGCTGGCACGAATGTTGACGTAAGCGTAAAAATACTTCGCATGTCCTCATGATCCTTTTATAAAGTAATTGAAATTCAAATGACTGCCTAGTAAGGCTCAGATCTATATTTGTTTATGATTTATTGAGTAGTAGGAAAACAATTTTCATTCAGTTTGCGTGTAAACTTATAATGATAAAATATTCTAATTATATTGATTAAAAATAAACACATAATATTATACTGTTAATTTACACAAAACTACGTTCAATGCCTATATGCTCGATAGTGGTTGCTGTTCTACTGTTATTAATATGATTATGACCATTTTATCGTTAGTGTACCACTTTACACATATATGTATGATGGACATTGAATGGCTATTCTTTATATGGGTATTACTAAAATATGTCTCAGGAGGACATATAAGTAGATGGTATTTTCTTGTTACACCTTACAGATTCTTATAACGCAAAATGATTGTACAACGATTGTATAAATGTAAAAAGATGACGATGTGCTTTTAAAAGGTTTTCAATATAAAATACTCACGTTGTTCATAGAAAGCAGAGATAGTGCGGATGCCATAGTTGGAGAGTGTGCACAGGATCTCAATGATGGCTTCCTCGTCAGTGCCAATCCCCGCGACGGCATCGTGGAGCTCCTTAGCGTAGAAGTGCGGGAGAGGGGTCATCAAAGCGATGATCACATTTTCCAAGTTGCCACCGAGCTCGCTCTTCAGCTCGCTAATCAGGTCCTATAACAAGGAGTAAATTTAGCAGCTATAAAACATCTGAAGTGAACCACATAAAAGGCGTTAAGATACCTACTCGGCGCAAAGTACTACGAGCGCGCTGTTTAAAACAAATTGGTAGTCGAAGTTTTGGACAATTATGCCGTGCCGTATGTGAAGCCAGATATTATATTTTGTTTATAACAATGGTTGCTAGGATAGAAAGGTTCTTGAGTGACGGCCATGCACCGGAAGACACAGCAGGGATAGTGACAATGTGGACCAACAACTTGTTCGCGGGAAGCGGTTGGATGCGGGTGGCTCAAAGCTGGTCTGTGTAGAAAACCTTGGGAGAGACCTAGGTCTAACAGTGAATGCCTTTTGGCTGACATGATGGTTATTTGTTTTTCAAACCTTAGGAGACAGGTATTTTTAACTATTGAAAAGTTAACTGTATTAATTTTTAAATTCGTTTTGTTTGCCATAAAACATTAAATATTGATATTATTCGCCGATTACATAGTCTTTAACGATGAGCTACAACTCATTCATAAATATGAATGCATAAGTCATGGTGTTAATGGGCGTTCTGACCCTGCGATGAATGGCTTATAATCGACATCCATAGCGCATTAAACAATAATCTATTCTTAGACTACTTTATTAATGAACTTGTTATATTGGAGAAGCATTATGTGATGTTTTATTTAGTCTAGGGATGTTAATACTACTGGAAAATCAAAGGAGGCATGAGTAGACGAATTTAAACTTTTAAACGTCGTATGCTGAAAATAAGTGAGCATATCGAAATTTTTGATTACACGCAGGGTTGTCAAAATTTGATTGTCAAAGTTTCTTGATTTTCATATCTATAATTAAAAGACGCTAAGTATGGTATTTGGAGTAAGTCATTAGGCACAATAGATACTTAACACACAAGGTACATACTTCGATAGAAAACATCGTTTTAAGTGTAGAAAAGTGGGGCGCAGTTAAAAGATTTTGTACATAACGCATTCTTAATAAAACAGCGACTTAACTCGAAATTTGAAAGTAAGCCAATTTGAACTCTAATTGTATATGTTAAATTCTAATATTATATTTGTGTTAAATCTTTTCAATACAGTTCAAATTTGTTTAATCAAAAATACTGAGATAAGTCTCTGTTTTATTAAGGATGCGATAAGTTCAATAACCTCTAGGCTGAGCCTCAAGGATAGAAGTTGTTAAAAGCAAAGCATAGACTGCAGCCAAGGGTTAAAGTGTCCCAATTTTAGTGACTATATTGAAATATAATAAATAATAATTCATAATTAGGTACTCGTGGAATATTATCCATAATGCCACACTAAATTATTAAATGTGTACCTAAGTAATTCAGTACCTACCTAGGTACTTATGTTTATAACGCTTTAACGACATAACTAGTATCATAAACGAATCAATTTAGCTACGGACAGTTAAATTTTCATATATTATCCAAAAAATAATTGTTTTTTGGTAAAACGACTCGTATCTTAATCATAGGAACTGGGCCTAAACTGATTATGGTAAAATGTTGTATAGAGATATCTAGAACATTAGTTAGAGTATAACATATGATACTTTAAAGAAGTGAACAAGAAATAAACAGCCTAGAATAATTCACTTATAACTTGTAATAATTTTACGCTATACCAGCAGCAATTAAGGACTGCTACACAAAACGCTATAAAAAAATTGCATTTAACATGCCATAAACTGCTGAACGAGGCTTGAATTGCCTCCATTTCACGTAAAAGTCAGTGAATTGACGATTTCAATTATAATAGATTTGTACAACATGGTTGCAGCGTAGCACAATATCAACGATACGTTCGATAACATTCATGCAGCCGTGCAATATTGAGTTATTGACTCAATTATTTGTACGTACCGCGCTCCGATATCGAGGCACTGATATGCCGCGTACTGCCAAGAAAATATTGAATGTATCGAATGTTTTAGCTGTGAGTAATAAACTCTTTGTGTCGTTGATGAACTTTTAGACGTTCTGGCACTAAAGATAAACGCATCGATATATTCACGCAGTGAGGGCATTCCACGAACTGTGAGGAAATGTGTACTTATTTCAGTCACGTGTACGTTTTAAACACAGAGTTTGTTTTAAGGAAAATACCCCGATGACATTCAGATACCGAGAACACGAAATTATTTTTGTAGAATAGGTAGAACAGTTGCTTTTAACACATTATTATTTGTTGTAGTTATGTGGAACAAAACTACTTCTGTATGTATTGTTCTAATTTTCCTTGTTATAATTTATCCTGTTGCTGTAAACGTTTAATAACTTATACGTAATCAGAGCATATATTAATGAGTTTAACTAATATTAGCGCTTTAAGTAGAATAGATTTTGCCCGCGGCTACGCTCGCATAAATGTAGGTTAGGTTAGTAATAGTATTTTTTTCTGTATTAAAGGTCAATGTCCTTTTCTGTCCCCTTACATGTGTGTGGAATTTCATGATAATCCGTCGAGTAGTTAAGGTATGTAAGGTTAACAAACAAATAAACTCACATTCGTATTTTGGTATTAGTTAGGATTTGATAGCACATTGTACGTTTTTGTATTGTGGCACATAGTTATGAATTCATTAACGGTCTAATTAGAATTCTTTGAAATAATTTAGTAGATAACAATAAATCAACAATTGAGTGACACTTGTCCTTGTAGGACTACAAGGACAAGTGTCACTCAATTGTTGATTTATATAAAACATGATAAAACTGGTATATATAGTCGTCAACTCTTCAGTATGTAGTTAGATACTAGTTGAATGACTACAATACAACATTCCTGTAACAACGTTCTTCACACAACAATGTGATTAGATAATAAATGCAAGCAAAATTCTAGATTGGTCTAATAGCAAACATACATAAAACGCTTATCTTTTAAATAACCTCTTGTAAAATATTTCAAGTGGTAACAGATAAGCAGAATACAGCGAAAAAGAAAAAAAAAAAGAAGTAACGTAAATCAATATAATAAAGAGCAATGATATTGTTTGTTGTTGTAATCAATGTCAAGTGATTCTGAGTCACGATGGAGGGAAAAATGGTTAAACGATGACTAAGTTAACGGAAGAATGGCTGTAACCAGCAAGGCCAGTGCCGTCAACTGTACCATTTACTAGAGGCAACGAGGTTTCGGGGCCAAAAGATTTTGGTTTGAAACTGTTGTAGGTAATGGCATGACATAAGCGTGCTTTTGTGGAGTTAGGTACATGTTTACCATTTTGTTTCTAGGCGCCTGATTTTTAATGTCATTAATGATAACAAGTAATTATTATTCTGAGCAAGTAAATAAACAACAGTAACTGTGAAATCCAATGTTATAAATGACACCTTTTATCATTTCTGACAAACAGTCGTGACGTAAACCTTTCGTGACTTTATTGTCATTTTAATAGGTCCTTTTAATTTGCCTTAGTAGGTAGCAATTCTATTTTAGAATAACTATAATCAATATCATGAAGAGCTTACAGTTTTAGCGCAATAGTTGTTCTTAGTGTATGCCTTGCAACTTTAACTAATATTGAAAAAGCGAAACAAAGCTCACCAAGACTTAGAACAAACTATTTGTGGATCACACAATGTTTGTCTAGTGTAGGGATCGAATTCACAATTCTGCGCAATGGCAGTGGTGTGATGATTTCTTCGACCGCTACGCCATTCGTGCTGTTAATTTATATAGATGGAAAATAAGTAAGATACAAATGAAGCGTCTATGATCAAAGATCCTATCTCAAAAATCACCTATGTATGTGTAAGTGGGTTAATGTTCTTAACTTCTACGTAATCATGGACTAACCATGACGGACGTATGTGTTGATTTTAATCAAGCTTACCTTGCCATAGTTTGTCTTGAAGGTCTCGGCGATCTCAAGTCGCTGGACAATGCCGCGTCTGCAGAGGACGTCTATGATTGCCTTCTCGTCAGTGCCGAAGCCCTTCATGGCTTTCCGGAGGGTTTCCGCATCCGCAGCTGGGTCGAAAGGCTCTGCTGGGTACACGGTGGGGGTGCACTGTGACGAAAGACAAGGCGTGACTACAATGCCTAATAAATTAATTGCATGAAGAAGTATTACCGTATCATCCACTAGTAACCTACCACCTACATGATGTCCAAGATGATAACATGAGTTTTCCTTGTAATACAATTGTTTAAAATAGAAGGATGTTTGTTGTAAACAAATAGGTACCTAGGTACCTATTGTTATTAAAATTTTGTCTACCTGTATTGTTATATTTTAAAATATTACTTATGAAAATAAATAAGTTTACAGAGTAGTAGAGCCTTGCTGATTACAGCATGAATGGGCCGGCTCGACCGGGGAAGGACTACCCTCTCACAGAATATCGACGTGAAATAGCAGTATTCCTACTGTTGTGTTTCATTCAGTGAGTGAGAGTGCCGGAGGCCCAATCACCCTCTTTCCCCCTTCCCGCTCCTTCTCACTTCCTTTCCTAAAGGGTCGGCAACGCGTAAGTGATGCCTCTGGTGTTGCAGGCGACTATAGGCTACGGTACCACTTATACAGTATGTTCGTTTGCTAGCTATGTTGTATAAAAAAAAACAATTCTTCACATATAAGTCATTTCAGAAAATGTATGTTATTGTAAAAGCTTGCTATAATAAATTGTATTTTCTAATATACTTAATTGTTTAATATTTTTCATGAAGTATGCTGAAAAATATTACTTACTTGAATATTATGATTACAATACATCTGTTTATGTTTCTTATCAGACAGCCGCTAAATGGGAAGAGAACTACGTCATAAAAATGTTTATGGAGTTTTCCACCCCGTGGTAGAAACGTTCACTATGACCTTGGCATGGTTTAGGTATACCTAACCATGGGCAAACAGGGCGTGTTTGTTCGGGAACACGAGTGGAAAAGTTCAAGGAAAACGTTCCTCCCGTGAAGCTATAGCAATCTATAAACCTAATAGATTACGGTTTTGAAGTGCCGAATCTGAGATAATTTTATATTTTAAAGTTAATTTTATACATTATATAAGTAAGTATAAATTAATGTAATAAAAGTGCATAATAATCCTTATAATTATGTTTAATGTTCACTTGTTTTGTATCTCGGACTACCAAATAACCTTCGCCGAAAGATGACATCATCCCGTGAGAAATGTATAGAATAGTTATGTAGGTAGTAAGTAATACTGTAGGTGGATAACTTACCTTGTAGGGGTAGTACTGTTGTCCACTCATCTTGAGAGATTCCTGAAGAACAGAAAATAATATTACAAACAAATACTTTCACGTTTGCGCTAAAAATAAAACGAATGCTGCGAACGCAACCGGCTTTTAGCGTTCACAAACATCGACGCGGCAGCGCGCCGGCTAATATCGACCTAGATAGTACACTAACTTTAAATTTCTACTACAATTAAGTACATATTTATAAACACTAAACTTTTTCTAATTCATTCTTAAATGTATTTAAATTAAAGTAATCGCTTTATACAATAAAATGGTACGTACTTTTTTATCCTTCGACACACCCAAACCACTACGGACTGAATGCCGAAATACACACAACTCGTCGAATGAAACTCGGTGAGTGAGGTCGAAGCCGGTTTTGTCGGCCCTCTCGCTTCAACCAGTCAGCGGTTATAAACATTTAGGTCGTTTCACAGCCATCCGAACGTTTTATCTTGATAAATATTAAGACGTTTGCCTATAGAAAATTATTACAGGATTTTTAAATCTGACGATAGCGGGCATTGATAACATTATGTTTACATAATAATATCTAATATTGTAATCAGATTGGTAATATCGCATACCCAACTTGCTAATTTTCATAAATTTTTTGTTGTCTTTTATATTTGGCTTCTTCAATAATTTTGTGTTATTTAGCCACACATGTTTTCACGTGGCTAATTTAATGACTATTAAAACACATAATATAATGATATTAACAACGAGATCCTATTCGATAAAGTATTATTAAAATGATTATTCTTATCTTAATGTAGGTATAGGTATCTAATTGGAGTGATTATTTTCTTTTCGTGTTCTTAGTAGCCTTTCATCAAATCAAATCAAAGATTTGACATTTAGAAGTACCTAACTTAATCCTATGTTGACTCTCAAAGGTGTGTATACCAGCAAGGACGAAGTGTCTAAAGAGCTGTCCGAAGAACGAGATGCCTAGTTGTTACGTCCTTTATTTCCTAACAGGACAGAATAACATTCTATTCGCACTGTACCCAGAATATCGCGAAGCAACCCATACCTATATGTGCGTATTACGAATTTCCAAAGTCAACTTTCTCCGTCGGATTGCATATCATATACGCCTTCAAGTCAATACAAAACTATTAAAGTACCTAATTAAAAAATATTATTAATCTTTATAAATACTGATAAATAATCATATTAAACTGCAAATCATGCACCCAGTAGTGGCGACCCCTGCCAGACCTGTGCCACGTAAGTAATTCGCTAGCGATGATGTCATGGTGCGTCGACTTGCCCGACGCGAGGCGGGGATCGCGGGGAACGGTTCGGCCAGACTGGCGACCGCACTACCGCAGCCTGACCCGCGAACGCTTTAGTATTTTATAACCCTAACATAAAAAGTCTTTTGATACTAACCTAAAACTATGTTATGTTAGTGTTCTTGTCACTATAAGGACCTAATATTATGGACTATATATTGACTATAACAATAGAATAGACTATAGATTATACACACAAACTTGGTTTAGACATTGCTTGCAGTTTGAACCTATTCAATCAGTTTAACTTTCTATCTAAACTTAACATTCGGTATTTCTAATTCAATGAGTAGGTTTAGTGTTGTTTTAGATAATAATTATGTTGAATGATTATTAATTATAATTATTTCCTATCGTGTTTAATCTAATGATTATGGGCTCCTGCCCAAGTAAAACAATTTATTCTGTGTACAGCAAAGTGTTTTTAGAAAATTGTGAAAATTGATTACCTGTAGATTAACGATGCTATTCTAGCAGTGCTTAACATTATGTGCACATTGACTCTGCCGGAGTAGGCACTCTTTCAGATTGTTTAATGTAACGTGATCAAAAACTTTATACCTAGATGAATTCTTATTTTACTGCAGGTTACGAGATGATTATTTTGACGCATGTTTTCGTGTTCATCAGATTTATTTAATAATTATATTACTTAATTAGTAACAAATATCGAAAGGTTAGTCGAAATGGTGTACTTAAGTAATCTTTATATAAGCTCAGTAAAATTAAAAACGCTTTTAGTCTGTTTGTTTGTACGGTGTATTGTAGGTACGCTAATCTCCACAATAGTTGAACCAACTCGGATGTGGTTTCATTCATAACATTGAGATAAGCGAGGACTAACATTTAGTGATTTTAGTGTCTGTTTTATTGACATTGGTTGACAAACAAGAGGTCAATTTCAAAATGATATTAGGATACCTACGTACGTAAATAATGGATGTTCGTACGTAGGGATATAATTGCGGGTTCACGAACACATTTAGTATTTTGTAAACTACAATATTTACGATGTACCCTATGTAAGTTTGTTAGATCTGTAGATACATTTTTTTTTAGATATAATAGAAAATATATAATAATAAATTAGTATAATAGTAGAGTTAAGATATAATAGTAGGTGATGAATACACAAGTTTAAATTTAGTTCATGTTTGGATATCATCAGTAATTTAGCTATAGATGTTTTCTGACTAATTTGGACATGCCATCTGCCCTATTAAGAGGAATTAATTACAACTGTAATTTTAATCATTCAATAAATTCGCTGTATGCTTAAGCATTTTTGAAAGTAATATTTGTAGTTTCAAAAAGTTTAAAGTGTAAAAATTAATACCTATTTTATATTTTTACAAAGTCAAAGAACAACCCTTGAAATGCTCACATCTTTCTATCTATTTATTACAATTTGTATATTTTAAGATTCAATTGAATAAATGCCAGGGAAGTACCATAATGACTGTTCTAAATATCGATTAGACACGACCTGTTGATGACTATGACTAATCTAACTTGCAGTTATCATCGCTATGAAAATATGATGACGTAATGTACGCTTTGATACTTAAATATGTCAGACAACAACACAGCGTCATAAAGTTAATCATTCACATAATTTATTTGTATTCCTATGATATTTATCTTCGTCATCACTTTACTTTAGACTCACTTGGACTACGCCGAAGTCTACGTACCTACTTATTGCAGTCATGAGTTCATGACACACATATGACACATGCAGAAATCGTTCTTGACCGTGATTTCATCTTTTCTGAATCTGCGTCTCCAAACTCAACTTACTTCATAGTTTAGAATATTGTTATTTTAAAGAAAATAAATGGTAAGTACCTATTTTAAGTTCCTTATACAGTACGGTCTTCGCTATAGGTATGTCTGTCCTGTAGGCTTAAAAGAGTCGAGTCTTTAAACTGTAGGTATACCTAGACAGTTTAAAAAAGTCGTTTAAAATGTATTGTAATATGTGTTATTATGACCGATATCCTAATAAATAAATGAACAGAAACATTTTAAGGTAGATATGTATGAGAAACATGTATTTAGTTTAGTTTGTTAGCACTCGCACTAGAAATAATTTCTGTGTCGCACGCAGGAGACTTTAAAACATTTAAACTGCGGACACCTAGACTCGGAACAACTATTTGAGGATCACTCAATTTTTTTATCACATGTCGAACCCACAACACTCGGCGCAATGGCAGTGACCATTTAAACCACTTCTCACAGATGGAGAAGTAAACTTCTCACAGTCAAACATACAAGTAACATAATATATGTATATTTATTATACGGAGTTTCCTGGTTTTGCTCTATTGTGGATACAGTAACAACATCAAACATGGACCTATTGTAGTGTAAACTCTAAAGTAAAACAACAAATAATAAAAACCAGCCAGCCAAGTTAGAGCCATTGTGTGGTGGTACGGGTCCCTCGACCTCGTTGCACGAATTCGAGTCGCATTTGCCAACTATTTTTGTTAAATATCGTCATATTAAAACAGACACACAATCATCCTAATTAATATTATAAATACGAATGTGAATGTATTACGCTTACTCAACCGATCATCATGATATTTCGCATACACCTCGTCAGGGTTACAGAAAACGACATAGGGTAGGCTTTCATCCAGAAAAATCCTGTTCCCGAGACATATAAATTGTTTGATAAAACCTAGAACGCGAGCGATCCGAGGACATACTCTAGTATAAATATATTTATTTCTGTGCACCCAACATTGTTATTTTAAGTACTGTCACAATACCTATTATCTAGGTGCCTGCCTCTACTTAACTAAGATTTATTACAATCTACGTATTTTCTTTTAACTTTACATAAAGTAAAGTTCATTGACTATCTCGCTTGCACCATAATAGTAAGTTTGTACTTATGTATTACGTTACGACATCCTATTATCGTATGTTAGTTAGTTTAACTTTGATTGTATTGAACGAAATAGGATTAGGTATAAGTAGGCTTAAAGTTAAAGCTAAGCTGTATAAAACAGCGTTGATATAGAGGTATCTATCGTCATTTTACGAAAAGCTCAAATAAACAAACAGTAGGTACCTACTGCGAAAAAAGTCTTAGTTTCGGTTAAAAACTCGTAATTTGATAATCTTAGTAACTTTATTCAAAATATATGGTCATACTGCTTAAGGGGCGCAGCAATAGTGAATGGTACTGTTGTGTATAATTATGTGATTCTGGGTACAATGCACGGGCCGGAATAAGTGATATTGAGATCTCCTGCCAAGAAATTTTGAGTAGCGGCACGATATATGAAATTGTGTCTGGTGAACAGTAATAGGCTCTGCCCGTATTTCATAGGACCTAAAGCATATCTGGCAAAATGTGAGCGTAAAAGACCTCTGCTTATACCTTAAGATGATAATATAGGCGTCCTGTTGTATATACGCTACGTCTGTGCAACCACAGCTTCATACCTACGTACATATAAAAGTTCTTTGTTTTTTTTTCTTTTCGTGTGTTTAGTGGCCTATCTGTTGTCAAGAGTTGTTCAAGCCGCTCGTAGGCCTCTGACATGGCTTCACGACTGCTGTCAATTTGACAACAACCGAGACCGACTTTTTACGTGCCCTCCGAAGCATGGAGACGCTCAGATAACACAATCAAATCACCCATCTATAGACTGACCGCAGCCAACGTTGCGTAACCTCGCTAATCGTTTACCGATCAGTGAGTGCAACTGGCTATGAGCGCCTCCTAGTTGATAAACATACATATACTATCAAAGCAAACTAGTAAAAATATTATAAGTAGATACTTATAATACGCTTTTGACACATCTTCATAAACAAAAATGAAAAGAAAATTATGAATAAAAGTACTATAGTTCCAGTAATACATCTCACATAAGCAAAAGCTGCTAAGAAACTAGTCTTATGTATGTAGTTGTATGTTTGGTAGTACGAGACATAGCAAGAATACTGATTCATCACTATAAATACCCTCATTCAGTAATTTGTTACTACAAATGAGAATGGGAGATTTCGATACCGTAGTAAATAAATAGTTACACATTTACATAAGTAGGTACCGCCAGAGAGGGATTTAAAGGTTCTGGGCATCAAAAAGGAGGAAGCTTTGACTAATGTCTGAATAAAAAAAAACGTTCTTGAGGTAATTCAGTGAAACCCCTTTGCAGACCCGGTTTTTTGGGTAATCGGTACTGAAGTCGTTGTGCCCCTCTAATTCCAGCCTTAGATACCGCACATCGTTGGCATTAGTTATAGGTTATCTATCAATTTACTGGACAGTTCTTATCTTCACTTCTTAATAGCATATTTTGTGCAATAAAATTTTAGAATAAAGTTTTAGACCTTCTTTATAGTAACAATGCAGCAACAGGCCGGCCTAATCGTTTGTATAAAGATATTTTATAGGTCAGAGAGTGAAATAGGCTTTTACTTATAGACTAATACAGGCTGATTGGTAAAAGACTGGACATATTGAAGGAGGGTATTCACCGGGAGGGTATTTACCGCACCCCGCACTCTCCCGAATTTGCCCCCCGCCGTCCTTTTCTTATCAAAGGTCATAAGCCTCGGTGGCGCGGCGCGCACAGCTGTGTGCGACCCGCGCAGTGTCTACATTTTATGGATATTTCATACAAATTTTCATAAAGGTTTTCTTTGCAGGTTACACAAATTTTATATATATTTTGTTTGTACTATATTTCTGACCATGTTTAACAATGTTTAACTAGTCGTCACACTGTATATTATGTATATTGTACCTATACACTGGTAAACCGAAACTAACCAGCAGTTGTAAGCTACAGGGTAATAAAAAGGAACACAATCCTCTATGTTACTCTAAATAACGAGATGGGTGTAAAAACCCAAGATTCAATCATTTCGTCATAAATTTAAAAGCGTTTAAAATACATGTGACCTTGTGACCCCTATATCTCGGAGGTCTATTGACCCACACGGCCCATGTTCAAACTCGACCGAGGTATGACCCCAAGGTGTCTGCACACCAAGTTACAAGTCAATCGGTCCAGTAGTGCCGGAGTTATGCCTGTCACTAACACCAATCTGTCACTAACACACAGACCAACATAGTGTTTTCATTAACCTCTGAAGAAGACTCAGAGCTTAATAAGTATAATGGTTAGTAAATCACATTGAAATACCTATCGTAGATTTTTTTATTAGCCTATTGGTGTCCACTGCTGGGAAAAGGCCACTCACTGTAGAGTAGATACCTACTTATATGAAATCATTACCTATAGCACAGATAATATAATACTATACTAGTACCTATAATTAAAATAGGATAATGAACAGACAACATTTAAGTCATCTAAAAGACCCTGGGGGAGGCTTATGTCCAGCAGTGGACTGCAATAGGCTGAAATGATGATGATGATGAAAAGACAAAGAAACCTACCAGTTTGTGTTTATTGCACTAATTTCTTGCTTGCCTTCTCCTTTCCGTAGGCCATTGATATACTTATGTATAATATGGTTACTAAAGTATGATATGATAATAACTAAGATCTCTTGGAACTGGACTTTTGCCTTTGGAAGTTCGACATGTGCAGTTTATTTTGGTAAGACGGGAATTCCACCAGGTAAGATATTTTTAACTTTCAATTTTATACCTTACCTACGTGGTTATAGATTTATTTATACATTTGAATAATTTAGCGTAAAGTCAGAAATTGCACTGATCTGAAATATTAATATACTAGCTATCTATGCCCGCGGTTTCACCCGCGTTTATGGTTACTGCGCCGCCCCCGTGGGTCATAGCGTGATGTTATATAGCCTATAGCCTTCCTCGATAAATAGGCTATCCAACACTAAAATCATTTTTCAATTCGAACCAGTAGTTCCTGAGATTATCGCGCCCTACCAACCAAACAAACAAACTCTTCAGCTTTATAATATTAGTATAGATATTATGTCTCTGTTTATAGGTATTTGGTGTTAAATAGCCAATTTATCGACAAACTCGCTACAATCTCAAAAAACGCATTAACCATTCAATGATCACTTGTCGCAAATGTATAAGATTTAATTTTGACTTGTGAACAAGTTCCGAAGTCTTGATTGGCAAAACAAAATATGTAAATTTAGTCATTCAAGATTACCTTGAACGTTTACAGATATACAGACTCATGGGTATAACAGGTTACTCCCATTTCACCAGATATGCATTCTACATCACCTGGTCCGATTCTCGGATCAGGCAATGCTTTTTTGGAATACTCAATATTTTATCTAATTCATCCATAATTTTATACAAAGAAACTCATAAAGAAGAGGGAGAATACTAAGTAGCAATTTAACCGGTCGTATTCTACCGGCTCGCATACCAGCCGGCAGATTTGTACGGCTATTCGTAGCCAATAGGCAATCAGTTTTGATCGGTAAGGTTGGTAATATACGGTTTTAAGCGTAGGCGGCGCGCGGCGTTTTGGCGCCAATTTGGTGGCTCGCATGCGAGCCACCGGCCTACGACGGGTACAAATCTGACGGCTGGTATGCGAGCCGGCGGAATACGACCGGTTAATAATTTTTAGTAGGTACCTATATTCTGTTAGAAAAACCTCAGAAGCAGGATGTAGCCTAGGAATGTATTAGTAGGTATGAATAGGTTCGTCCCCTATATGATGAGATCTCAAACATTACTAGGAGCAATAATTATGTGTAGATAATACCGATACCTCTGCCTAGCTCTTCACGGCTAATTTATGTTGTTTTTATTATTAGAAACGGCCTTGTAACTATAATATTTTATCATCCGGTATGCACTATGACTGTTTATTACATTAATAATATAATATTACACATATTATTACGTTAATAATATTATTACAAAGAATATTATTATTACCTTACCTACCTAATTATAAACAGAATACATTTTCCTGCGCTGATCGAATAAGTACGCACAGTGAACATGCTATTTAACATGTGGGCTATTTAGTATAGTAATAATGTGCTCCAGACCAAATTTCGGTCATGACGCCCAATTTTGACGAACATATATGCAGAAGATATTGCAGATATTGCAAAAGTGTGTGCAAAAACCGAAATGCATTCTCCTCGCTCTTAAATTCCGATCGGAAGGTAATCTAGTTGCAAGACAAAAATTGAAAAGACGTGACACGTAAGACGCGGCGCCACACCAATCAATTTTCATACAAAATGAATAGAAGCGTCGTGTGATTTAGTGATTAAAATGTTGTTTGCATATTACGATGCATAGCACATTGTTGACAGTTTTCGTGACTCACAGATATTTTCACTCGGATCAGCACGTGCTTATCGCATGGCTTAAAAAGCAGCTGCGTCAGATTTCTTAGAGATTTCAGAAAATACTTATTTGCATTTACTGCATTCCGTTATGCATGAAACCGTTTATAGGCAATTTGGCCTGCTGTATCTACACTTTGTGTCTTTGATAATTTTCGACTCAGATTTTTTTATGATAGGTGTTCATCTTACTATAGGTGTGTACCTCGTTTGGATCTCCCGCCCTCTAGCTAGTGAGTCGGAGCGACGCCCTCTGTCGTGCACGGACGTCGCCCAAGAGTCTTCTCCCGCAGACCTATCCTGTCTGCATTGGGCACTGCTTGATGGGTCACTGATGTAGTTTCAGTTAGAGCGACCCACCCACAATTCAAAGCCGCGAGTTGGCACACCGTGGTGGTTTTGGTCGGTAGGACCGAAGTCTCGGGCGAGCCCAATATAGCCCTCTTGCCTCCCCCTGTGGCGAAATCAGGAGTATATCCCCACGTAAAAAAGAAGATGTGTACCTCGTTTGCTAGCCTCCATATATTTTTCAATGTGTATGTGGTGTGACCAAAAGAAAATTCATTCGAGCTTTATAATTAAGGAAGTATGACATTTGACTATAAAGCAGAAGGCAGAACTAGTCGATCTTCTTCTCCCTTAGCCTTTATTATTCCCAAGTCACTTGGGGTTGGCTTTTCTAGTCTAACCGGATTTGACTGGATATCAGTTTTTACACGGAGCAGCTGCCACCTTACCTCCGCAATCCGAAGGCTAATGATACCCTAAGGCTAGACCAGTGTCAGGATATTAGAGGGAACTGACTTTCCCAATAACGACTGCCATAGATGTTCATGGCAGCCGGGACCGACGGCTTAACGTGCTCTCCGAGGCACGGCAGAACTAGTCGATACTTGTCATAAAATCCTGAGTTTGTCACGTACGTACTCCGAAATTAAGAATTTTTCTTTTACTTTTATTTTACTTTATTATTACGATTAATACGCGTAAATCATTTTACGGATAACTCAAACTTGTGAATCATAAATAAGTAGGTATATGTCACGTTTGAATAATTTAATTTTAGTAGGTATATTTTATGGGTTATTACTTATTACAGTTATTACAAAATTTGTTTACTACTACGACTCGGTTCCAAGTTCAGAAATAAATATAGGCGCATAACTACCAGCAGCAGTTTCAAACTATCGATTGGCGAGTAACGGTCAAGGACCGAAAAGGAAGTAGCGATCTCTTATATAGTACCCACAGCACTCTTTAGGACGCTGTGCTAACGAAGTAAGTAGACATTTCGTCTGCTATACCTACTGTCACTAACCGTCAAATCCGTTGGCATGATTAAGTCAACGCGCTATGAAATAGAATGCACGTGGCATCTCGCTATTTCGGAACAAGACAATCTGTAGACCTTACACAGCTATTCCACTTTAATTTAAAAATACATGGCGATTGGAAAACACTGTTCCAGAGGCCTTCCCTTTCCCCACCACAGGGACAGATCATCTAATGAAACTGTATGCAAAATTTTGTACCTATACAATCGGCATAACGTCAATTGCTGTAGAATTTTATGAATTTCTTCTTATGATAAGCCAATCATCCCAAAAGTTAATTCAGTCATGATTTTGCAATTATTGGAGAAGTTACGATTCTAAGAAATATACCTAGTACGTTTGCCAACAAATAGTTTGCAGTTCGGCAGAAATCTTAATTGTTGCGCATTTTATGTTTTACATTTTCTTTCTAATAAATAAGTAGATACCTACATGCAGCACTAGGTTACCCAGTTAGCTACCACTTATGACCCGTAACTGCGACTCATAGTTTCCGAATATCGATTTTTGTAGGAAATACTACTATGAAATGGTGACCCCGTTTGGTATTGAATGACTACAATTTAACGAGGTTTTCGCGTGAACACATTGCGGTGCAGTATGTTGGTACCTTTCCACTAATACGGTGTTTTATTAATTATTTTACAATAACTTGTGTGCATATGTAGGTGTATGAACTAGGTCGGTAGGTATACCTATATAATACAATATTATCTACTTTAGGAATTGAAATTGGTCATCACTTTGCATTAAGTATAAGCGGTAATACCGTCGTAACGAAGCGTGGTAATTTTAAGCGTTTTCATCAATCGTTGTTTTCAAAGAGCAATTTTGCTTAAAATGATAGGCAGGTATAGCAAGATATACATATAAGTACCTATACTACGTAACGGGTATTAATATGATCATGCATAATGTACATCTTTCATGCAACGCGAACGTTTAAAAGTTACTATACGAAGATGTTTAAATTTTTGGTAGAAGAAATATTTTCTTTATAATACCTCCCTACCAATTTTAATTCATTTCCATTCGATATTTACTTAAAGCAATATTACTCAACCGAGAACGGAGGTTTTCATTATTCATAGAATGTTGAGTCCTCGGCAAATGCAGGTCAGTATGTTAAAGGATACGAAATACTAGTTATTAGGTACAGGACGTTGTCGAACGCAATTACCTACCCAATTACGCAACAAAGAACTTCACTGCGAGTATTGTCGCGATCACTACGCGTCTTAGTGATCGCGATACTAGTAGTGTATTCCAGGGGTCGTCAACCTTGTCGTCCAAAAAAGCCAAATAAAGATAATTCACAAGTGAAATCCTTTTTAACTTAAGCTTTGCTTTTTAGCAGAGGACATTATTACGAAAAAATTGGGATTTAAAGTACACTCTCGAGCTTGACTTTGTCAAATAAGTCTTAGTTTAACTAACAGTAAATTAAAATTTAGTATCATAGTTATAAGGCAAGATAATGAGTAATATTTCATGCCTGCACGAAATGCCTAGGCATTTCGTGGAAGAGCCGCAGCCGAGGAGACAAAGAGCCGCGGGTTGCCGACCACAGGTGTATTCAATTTATACATACATCAACGGATGCGTTTTTAACGTAGGTATGCCTATGTAACCATCTCTGTCCTCAAAGAAGTAGACAGAGATAGTTATGTAGGTATCACCAGCTAAGCTAGCTATGTTGGGACCATTCCCAGTAGCACAATCCGAGCTGACTTACAAATTCTTAACAGTACAACACCCAATAACACTGCCCGTCCCGGTAATCGAACCAAAGACTCAATACCTAGTACTTATTTTTTATAATGGCAACTTCCGCACTGGGAATACATTCTGTGTCGCAGAGAACTTTACACGTAATACAAACAACGGATACATAGAGCACCCAGACTCAGAACAATCATTTGTGGATCACACAATATTTTGTCCCGTGTGGGATTCGAACCCACAACTCTCAGCATATTGCAGTGGTTAGGCGACCACTTAAGCCACTACACCATCCGTGCAGTAATTTATACTTCCGGTATTCCATCCAAGCACATAGCAGTATAATATTTCTATGACTTACTATTGATCTGCTAAATTCTTTGAAGTTTGTATATCATTTATAAAAGTAGGTAATACCAGGCTGGATTCCAGGTCAAATGTCAATGCACCATAATAACACTTCCGACTGCAGTAATGAATAATTAAATAAAATAACTACGTTCCCTCGATAGTCGAAGGGCGTAGAAACAGAACTGGATATAAACGTGCGATTAATCGTGATTTTGTTCAATGCTCAGAATGAAAATGCACTGTGCAAGGGATCTTTCGCTGCGCTGCTTTCTCGAGTCTGAATTCAATCTGTGCCTCGAGCGTAAGCATGGCAGCAGCTGCAGGCAAACTGCATGCCATTTATAATTATAACGTAAGTTTATCTGTTTAGTTTTAGAATACGAGACATACATAATTAAATATATCTTGTGTCTGGCCACCGGTGTGCTGTTGCGATTCAATAGGTTAAACGTGTGCACATTTCTGTATAATCTTTTGGTAATATAGGTATGACGCTGCTTCCACTAATCAATAATAATAATTGTTTATTAAGTTTAAGTTGACAAAAATATGTATAACAATAGGTCTTAAAAATACTTAAAATAGGATACATTACTTTGGACGCTTGTACTATACTGACGGACTCATACTGCATTAAAGTTCAGGATTAGGACAAAATGAAACAACATTTAAAAATAAAACTGTAGTAAAAGCATTTATGTATAAAAACGAAAAGATGGATTTTTATATAGGTATAAACGATAAAATTATAGACGGAAAAATAAAATTTATGCATAGTCTCAAATTCGTCTGTTATTAGAGTAAAGTTTGAAATTAGTAATATTTGTTTTTTTTATTTGCGATCTAAATTATTGCTACCAATAGTATTGATTATTAGTCTTTTAAACTCAACAAAAGTTCCGTAACCATATGGATACTTCGTCCGAACGAGCCGCTCAAATTGTGGCATTGGTGCGGGAAGGCTTGGATCAACGAACGATTGCTACAAATTTAAATTTAAACCTGCCTACAGTTTCTAGTGTATACCGAAGGTTTGCAGAGGCAGGTTCTTATATAAATAAAAAAACACGACTGCAAAAAAAAGAGAAAATAAAAAAATATAATTATAAAAAAGTGCGTAAAAAGGAAAATTAAATAAAAAAGAAAAGAAAAAAAACGCAGCAGTCGTATCTATATTGTGTTGAGTACCTGCTATTGAATAACCGACACCGTGGCAATAATTTCGTGATCGATACACAAATAAAACAAATAATAAATTCAAAAGCATAGAACATAGCAACTTATCAGTCGGGACCCAATAACATAATATAGACTGGCTTAAATCGTCACAATAATGGGTCCCGACTGTTTAAGTCGCTATGTTCATTATATCAACCATCTAAGAACACTTGGACTAATGAGACGAATTTACGATACTTTAATTAAAGATATCCATCGAGTGGTTTGGAAGATATGAGGGAATAAAGAATTAATATATAGAATGTAAATACATTACAATTAATACCTAAGTAAATTGATATGTATGTATTGTTTTTAACTGATCATTTTCAATAGCTAACGTTTCTGATAATAGTTATATTTGTTCTAGGCGGAAGCTGGCTTTTGCCTGTATTTCGTAGATACAATCATACCGGTCTATCAAACACTCGTGTCCATAGGTCAAATGTATTGAATTTCAGGGCTGTATAGCACCACTTTAGATTAAAACTCTTGAAGGACCACTTTGGCTCATGTCCATGTGTATAAGCCTCCTAATAGGCCAG
This sequence comes from Catocala fraxini, assembly GCA_930367265.1. Classification (NCBI taxonomy): domain Eukaryota; kingdom Metazoa; phylum Arthropoda; class Insecta; order Lepidoptera; family Erebidae; genus Catocala; species Catocala fraxini. The sequence continues at coordinate 11,315,154 of OV884044.1, read as the reverse complement.
GTATTTTCTAACCTAAAATGTCAGAAAAATACCCGTGATGAGATACTAGAATACTTTTTGTCTTTTCGACATGCATTGCCTTAAGTACTTACATTATGCCCTGTTGAAAGGAATGCTCATCCATATGTAATTAACTAATTACTTATTCGGAGACAGTCGCAGACGTGGTTTGCCTTCTGAATACCAGACGACGGAGTGAAGTACTAATGCAAACCGCTGTATGAGGCCAGGTGCAGTTAAAAAGCACTATAGGTAGTCAAATATAGCTATTTGAGAAGTCTACTTAAGTCTACTAATTTAATGCACGTTGTTTTCGATGATAACCTAAATTTAATTGGCACATCCACGCCTTTGTTGTAAGGGATAACCACGAAATTAGATGTCGTAGGTATTTACCTTTTAGATTAATTAGAATATTTTAAACTAATGATGGCATGTCGTATTTTAGGTATGTACCTAACTGGAAATAATTATTCTTCTGTTTTATTACTTAATCCAAATGAGTTTATACCACAATTAAATGAAATGGTCTTAAAACACCTCAATAATACATATTATATGTATGTGCGTAGGGTACTGCAATGTCGGCTGAATTTAGACGTACAAATAAAATTACTATTTTGGCAGACTTAATCAGAAATAGTAGCAGGCACGTTTTTATTTGTACTCAGAAGACCCTAGTAACGGCAACAGCGAACTTATTTCCGTGTGCAAGTACCTACCTAATTGGAGATCGCTCGCGAAGTCATGATTGACATTTAATTTCATATGTACCTACGTCTGCTTTGATTGCCGTCTACAAATCAATATGTATAACACCTAGGCTAACATAATTTACTCGATATAATATTTAATTATACGATATAATTTTTTACCGTAAATAGAGAGCTGCTTATGTGCCCTGCGACTCAAGAAAAAGGGGCCTTCTATACAACACATACTAAATATTTCTCAAGAATTGCATTGCATTGGTCTAGGCTTTGATCTAGACTCCAGCTTTTGAGTGTCGCTTTCCAGTTTCACTTAACCTAAAGGTAGCCTATCATATTCTCCAGGTGTGAAAAAAGACAAACATTTTTTTGATTACACGTAACATGAAAGATTGAATCAGACAATAAAAGTAAACCCATGAAAATAAATAAAACCATTGCGCAAATAGTAATGGTGTAAAAAACCGTTCGTTCGTTCATAAACAACGTGATAAATAATATGTTGGAATGTGTGGTTGTATAAAACATGATTTATTACAGTAATACATTTAATTGGAAATACATGTGTAGCAGGCCATCATAGTTGTGACAGATACAATATATATAAATACAATTTGTTGTTCCACTCTAGTCTTCCAGGAAGAAGTATTGGCCTGCCCTTTTCTGCTCTATGTCCTGTAATATAAAAAAATAACATTAGTATACACAATATTTTAGAAGTAAAAAAAGACCAGCTATAGTAGCCTAGCTTGAAAGCATAGGCAGGAATAATATAGTATGTCTCTTTACTTTCCGACGATGTGTAGCTAGATCATGTTAATATGTAAGCATGTTAGTTAAAGTTAGATACCTATTTGATAACAGAGGCTTTAAAGTAGTTTAGACATTACATTCAAATGCCGAATTCAGAGAATAAAATGGGAGAAAACTGTACATTTAATAAAAAAAAAAAAGAGACACTGTCAGTTCTGTATAGAAACACCACATGGTGTAACATAGTTTCGTGTTCAAGGAAAGAAAAGACGAAATTTTATTTGGCTCCCTTGCCATTCAATATAATTTCATTTGCCCTGCAAATAAGCTTTTTTCTTTTTATTCTTGATCTTATCGCAATATAAAGTACACTATAATTACCTTAACAGATGAATATTTGTTTATCCTTGGCCGGAAGTTGTTGGGATCCCTTCGGAAGGTGATGCCCAATAGTTCAAGGAAGCGGTTCATGCCGTTGAGCAGCGACTGCGGCGCATGCGCGGTGGCGTTGGACGACGGCGTGCCCTCGAACACGATGACGCGGTCCGCGAGGTACGTCGCCATTATGAAATCGTGCTCTACTACGAAGCCGGTGCGCTTTGCGTGAAGGATGAACCTGGAAATTGAATAAAAGTGGTGTAATTATTGTGGCACTAGATTTTTTCCGTAGCTTCGCTAGGTTAGGTTGGTTGGCTTGGTTAGGTTAGGTTAGTAACAATACTTTTTTCTGGATCTGGTCAAAGTGTATGCGAAATTTCATGATGATCAGTTGAGTAGTTAGGCGAGAGAGTGGAACAAACAAACAAACTCATATTCACATTTATAATATTAGTGTGGATGTATATTAATACGCCAACAACAGCAAAGTTCTTAATTACAAAGAACTTCTTCTTTGTAATTAAGAACTTTGTATATAATAATACTAATACAATATACTAATTTTAGTTACTTTTTACCTATTTTTCCAAAAAAGACAACTCCTGCACTAGGAATAAATTTCGCAGGGAACTTTACAAACATTCAAACAACGGACACGAAGAACAGCCACACGCGGCACTACCGATTGTGGATCACACAAATTTTTGTCTCGTGTGAGATTTGAACCTACAACACTCGGCGCAGAGGCAGTGGCGAGGCGACCGAGGCGCCATCTGTGCAATCTTAATTGATTATCAGGGAACTAGCCACATGTTTTGTGAAGTGATGTATAATTGCCACATCTATACTAATATTATAAAGTTGAAGAGTTTGTTTGTTTGGTTGAACACGCTAGGAACCACTGGTTCGAATACAAAAATTCTTTTAGTTTTGGAATGCCCATTTATCGAGGAAGGCTACAACATCACGCTACGATCAGTAGGAGCGGAGCACCAACGACAAATGTTGCAAAAACGGGGAAAATTATCTTATGTGAAGCAGACGAAGTTCCGTGGGTCAGCTAGTTTTACATAATACAGTATTTTAATAAAATGGTTGTTTGCAATTTGTGTCACAAATTACTAATATTCTTGTATTAGCTCAAGCTAGGCTAAATGTATTAGCTTATGTCGATAGTATGAGTAGTAATGAAACTACAAGCTCTCAATTACAGATGAGATACTGTCAACATTATGCTACTGAATATCTCATATCTATACTAAAAGAGAGATCTAGATACCAAAGAGAAAAGTTTTGATTTTTAGTTTGTTTGAAAGGATTTAACACAAAAACTAATCAACCAATTTTAACCCTTTCTTTGTCCTGTGATAGACACAATAGAAAATCTATTGTATGTATCATATGTGATTCATTGGACAGACAACCTGTTAATAATTTTGTCATAATTAGAAAGCTATATTCTCATAGAGTAGGATATGGTAATCATTTATTTAAAAAAAGTCCTGTTACTAACATAACATAACCTAACTTACTTTTAGGCGAGTGAAGTCGCGGGCAAAACCTAGTCATAAATGTTTTAATAACTATTTGTTATGTTGATTAGATATATGTACATGAAACTTACCTCTTAATAACTTTAGCTGCGACAAGACGCTGTTCAGAATCAAGGTAGGCAGACGGCTCGTCAATAAGGTAGACATCAGCTGGCTTGCCAAGACAGAGCACCAGAGCCACTCGCTGCAACTCACCACCAGACAAGTTCTGCACCTCCTGGTCCATGATCTCCTCTATCTTCATTGGCTTCATCACATCCGTGATGAACTGTAATTAATATAACATCAGTTTTAGTTGGAAAAATATGTGTCATGTCACACCTATATTGTCGACATTTAATATATAATTTTTGTCCAAAATTTATATAGCATATATTAGAAGAAAATATTTATTAAAGAAGACCATATTTCACGTAATACAGGGCGAGTACACGTATTACCGCCTACTGGTAATGTTTCTAGACTTCTTAAGAAATTCCCAACAAGAAAAAACAATAACACTTAGTCCAACACGGGAATCGAACCGAGAACTCGTGCACATCAGTCATATTTACTATTGTTGTGCCATTAAGGCAGTCTAAGATTCTTTAAATGTAACATATAATTAATGTACTGCAAAAATTTTAACCGTCTCTGTTATCAAGAACATTAAAAGGAGTCATTGCTTAATTATTTAAGCGTTTCATAATTAGTATTGTTGTATTAATTAGTGTTTCTCAATGGATGTAAGCATGCTTGAATGCAATTACACTAACACTACTATTATAGCAAATATATGAACAAGCTGTTTCTTGGAATTGCTAGTCTAAAAAATCGATAACACACCTATTTTTAATACCAATGTTTCCTTTATGAATTTATCATGCATGTTTTCTAAATAAAATAACACCCACACTTGCAATACATCCTGTGTCACAGGGCACTTTAGGGAGTTCTCGTTTTTAAGAATAGATTGAAGAACAGATATTGTCATGTCATTTACCTGTGGATGTACATATGCATCTCTGATCTTGTCATGGAGGAGACTGCGTACAAGTCCCTGTGACTTGGGAGATATCTTCTGTGGCTTATAACTAATGTGCAGCTGAGGCAGTTGCCCGGAACCTGGTTAACACAAACATCACAATCATGTATTACATGTTATAAAAGTATTATGAATAACCAAATAGTGCTTAAGCTGAATGCAACATGAATATGTTATGTTACATGTGTTGTCATTTCCAAATAGTTTAGGTATATAGTAACTGGCTGCATGATATAATTATTTATGAGTATAATAGTCCCTGATTTAAAACAGCTGTTCTTATGTGATGCTAAAGTTTTCAGCTAGTTAACTTGTCAATTGTTGGAATTATCTCTGGACATAATTAAAAACCTTGTGTCTGGTCACTAATGTAGTACTGCGACTCAATGGGTTAATAGATAATTAATTATAATATCCAGTATAATTACCTTTAGATCCATTACATATTATTTATAATATAAGAACATGACATTATTGGATGTTAAAAGTTTATTTACCACATATATATTTTATAACTTGTGCTAACTCAACGTTTCATTATATTAAAATTATATTAAATAATTGTTTCAGCTTCAAATACTAAATTGCATTCATTTTAAATTTTAAAGTGATATTCCTCAAATCATGTTATTCATTTATTTATCTAGTAGTTGAAGAGCTCATAAGTTGTTAAACATATCAAAATATTATAATATTAAGCAATCACATTTCTTATATGTTTGATAACTTTGCACAAAGTTTGCCTTGATGTGCATTTATGAATTGCAAGATCAACAATGTTTAGAAATTAATGTTTCATTCTTTATTTATCTGACATAAAAAATGTGCTAAGTTTAAATATAACATTAATATGTGAAGTTTGTTCATATGTTATGTGAGGAAAAATACAACGCAACTATAATCTTGGTATTAGAAGTTTTATCAAGTATCATTGTAAACGTAATTTGCAACAAGTTTAATAATAGAATTTGTGTCAGTCAACTCAAATACCACGAGTATAGCGTTTATAATTAAATACGTACAATCTTAGGCAGAACACAGCTTCATTCTATAGAGTAATGTATTGATTTCAATACATAAATAATTACGTTGACAAATGCGATACATTACACAAATATTGACTTTTATTGCTCATTAAATATTTTTACGATACCTTCGTTTGTTGTGCACGATTCTGCATGTCTTAAACATTTTTGGAATACCGGATGGAAAAACAAATCAAATAACTCAGTTCTAGCCATTTCAAATACTTAAATAGCTTTAAATTCATTAAAATATACTTATTGCAATACACCTATAACCTCATTTCTCAAACGATGTCTACATTATTATATAACTCGAATTTATTGGAGATTCAAAATAAGCGATTGTTTTGGGTAAATATCACAGCAAATACTAAGATTAAATACAAATCTGTTAAAGATTTTTCAACAAAACCGAAGACTATTCAAGCAATTTGACAACTTTCACAAATTTGACATTTGGCTCTCGGTGTTGCCATTGTGAATATTCACGTGTGTGAAATAAAATCGAGGCTGTTCGGATACACGTATAAAAATAATTGTAAACATAAGATGTCATAATAAAAATGGTAACATTACTGAAATAGAAACGTAGTTGTGTATTACATTATATATAATAATAGATCAATTTATAAAGTAAATATTTACCGTTATCAGGCTCCAAGTTGCCGGCCAACATTCTAATGAATGTAGTTTTGCCTGTACCATTCTCTCCAAGCAATACTAAAATCTCGGAATCCGAGAATTCACCCGCCTGAACGTATAAACTGAAGTCGCCCATCTTTTTAGACATTTCAGGATATTCATAATGGTTCATTCTTTTAATCTGTTTAGGGGAAAATCATCAATGTAGAGTAGATTCATTTATTGTCAAGCATTTTCATGTTTTCATGCATTTTCATTTGTCATGCAATTCAATATTATTTAAGTAGGAAAAATAAATGTAATAGACTTACTTCTTCCTCAGTTGCAGATTCGGCAACCTTAAATACTAAAGACTCAGTCCTGAACCTCATGTTTTCAGTGGGCACAAACCCATCAAGAAAAATATTAATACCTGAAAAGGAAGTATGTTAAGAAAGTGTAATAACATACAGAAAAATATGTAAGCCATCGTTTTGCCATGTATTATGAAAAAATGCTTACCTTCCCTAACAGAGAAAGGCATAGTCACAACACCGTAAGCACCGGGCACGCCGTACAGACAGCAAATAAAATCAGATAAGTAATCAAGCACTGACAAGTCATGCTCTACCACAATGATGAACCTAAAAAAAAAGTACATTTTTGTTAACACTAATGTTTACTGGCTGAATTTTCTCTATAGACCAAATCCAATTGAGAGCAGTCTGAATATTGCGTATTACATAGGATTCTTGCATTATTCACGACAACTGATCATCTTGAGTCACTAAGAGGTTGCTAGGTCATCATTAGAATAACATTAGCACTCAATGCAGTAGGATGTTGGTTGTTAAATTTTTGGTATTCATTCTAATTTATATTTTTATGTTGCACTTCATAATAAACCAAAGATTTTAGATAACAATGATAACTTTTGAATGAACAATTATCAAGCCTTTAAGAGCCGTTAGCTCTTTAGTTCTTATTAGTTTTTGTCACATCCTAACATTCATTTATTTTTTAAATAGGCATGTGCCATATTTATGATACACAAAAGCTGAGTTTACTTGTCTGGATGAATAAGTGATCTAATTGTGCGGGCAGCATTGAGGCGCTGCTTGACATCCAAGTAGGAGGAAGGCTCGTCAAACATGAAGATGTCACCATTCTGGATGCACACCATGGCGCAGGCGAAACGCTGCAGCTCTCCACCAGATAATGCCGCAATCTCACGGTCGCGGATATGCGATAAATCTAGGCAAAACAATAATATTTTAGGCATATAAATTTACTGCTGTATAAAAACTGATAACCAAACATTTCTTTATTTAATTTTGTTTAGAGACCTTGACACCAATATTACAATATATGTAAATTAAATTCTGTATACTTTAATTTATCATACTCACTCTCACATTTTCTTAAAACATGACTTTTGCTGCGGTTGCAGTTAAGCTATGACTTTAGTATTATGGAACCAGTATTTGTGGCTAATGCTAATACTCTAATATTTGACTCATGTGGGAGTCAAACCCACAACACGTAATTATAAAAAACTATGTAACTGTCTAATCATGCTTATGTAGCATTTTCTGGTCTTAAAGTGAACAAGTGACATCATCCATCTACATCATACCTCTTGAATCTTACAATATTCTTATATCTAAATAATAGCAGAACTTTTTCTAACTCACCCAACATTCTACAAATTTCAGTCTGATTCTTCATTTCATCTTTCTTGTCGAGGAGCTGACCAACAGTGCCCTTGACAGCCTTAGGGATTTGATCCACATATTGAGGCTTGATCAGAGCTTTTAGGTCATCTTCAAGGATTTTCGTAAAGTAGTTTTGGAGCTCAGAACCACGGAAGTGGGACAGGATTTCCTGCCAATCTGGGGGATCCTAAAAGAAAAATATTTAATGTGATATTAGAACAAAGTGTATAGAAATGTGCCAATGTTAGATGTCACCATCTTTCTGTAGTATAGATACTAAATTTTGTATATAAACAATATAATCATGTGATGGACATAATATGACATGATATGGACAGAACATGTTATATTATAAACTAAAAATCCTTTACAATATTTTGTTTGATTTGATCAAGTAGGAATGATTTTGGTGGTACAATAGTTATCATACTCATAGCTGCACAATTTATAATTATTGTCTACATGTTATACTGTTGTCAAAACTAAAGGTAAATAACAATTAAAAGTACAAAAAATTTTGATCACAAGTAATTTTAACTTAAAATATTGGTTGAAAGTAGTTTTGATTCAAACATGTGAAAAGTAAACTTGATGAGTTTTAAGTTTCATTTCTTAATTAAATGTTTAAACAGGTTAAGAAATTTGAGTGCATCATGCACATATTATATCATACTGTATACATATTTTATGTTTCGGTAGCCCATAGATATGGTATTGAACATCTGTTTAGCCATCACTTACAATTTAACTGGCTAATACAGAAGATTGTTTGTGGATTGTGTCTGTAATTTACAAACTGGGATAGCTACTTTTTTATTCTATATACATCTGTTATATCTATCCTAAGATAAGTATGTCTTAAACAAAACTAAAAAAAAATAAGCAAGTATTAATAAAATATTACTTCTTACAGCAAATCGTCCCAAATTAGGCTTCTGTTTGCCAGCAAGAATCTTCAGTGCAGTAGACTTCCCAATACCGTTCTGGCCCACCAACCCTAGAACTTCTCCTGGCCGAGGGATAGGCAGGCGATGCAGCTTAAATGAGTTCTTGGAGTAGCGGTGAGTAGTGTGCTTCTCCAAATTAGAGGGTATATTGATGATAGTAATTGCATCAAAGGGACATTTCTGTGAAAAACAATTATATCAAATTCTTATCTGTCCATATGTTAGTGAAAAATAAAGATAGTGGATTTATAGAGTTAAATGTCAAATAAGACATCAACCTTTAGAGGGAATACCTGTAAGAGATATCAAAACAACCAGTTTACAGTTGTTTACAGAATGGTCAAAAAATATTATGATCTGAATTGTTTTCGATTATCGGCAGAGCAAATTAGGCATTCAATATGTAGATTACACAAAGTTGTTTTACCTTGACACATATACCACATCCAATGCACAGTTCTTCAGAGATAGTAGCGATCTTGTCATTGGGAGTGACTTCAATGCAGAGCTTGCCCATACGCACCACAGGGCAGCTCTTTTTACATTCTTGCCTACATCTCTTCGGCTTGCAGCGATCCGCATTTACAATAGCGATACGCGTAAGTTTATCAGTCTCCTCATGTTGTTTATTTCGTGACATAACTGTACACACAAAAAATGTATTTAGACTTCAAAATTTACTTAAAATTAATAGAAAATACATGAAAATTTCCGTTCGATATGTGGCAAAGACTTCGATATAACCTCAATTACTATTATATGTTTAATTCATTATTATGAAATTATAGTAACACAATTATTTACAAGGAGCACTTTATCTAGTTAAATGCTATATACCAAAGAGAAAAAATATCAAATACCTGAACAGAATACGAACGTTGGCTACACTTTGCCTTCGTTCGCGTGTCCTTTTACATCCAACTCAAATGTCAAAAGGAACAAACCAATGTGAAGTTAGCAGCACTTAGCCAAGTGGCAGTCTGTTCAAAAACAAAATGTTTATATTTTTAGCTGTCATTCAAATTAATTTAGTTTAGTATAGTTTAAAGAACATTCAATATTGTAAACAGAATTATAGATTGAATTAAATGTTTTGTAAAAGTTATATAGATATAAAAAATAGTTCAATTTATTGCAAAGCACGGATATTTGAAAACTAGAGTTTTGTGTTTTATTATATATTTTGCACGCACATACAACAGATTATAAAATTGTCTTGTCACCTTGTCACTCGTGTTGTGTAGACAATAGACATAGTCTTTGGAGCTCTGTGAGTATAAGTGTTCTGTGCTTTGGACATAGTCATCAACAGACACACTTTTAGATTAATTACTGCTATTTTTAATATCCGGTGAGATTAATAACTAATAAATAAACTTTGTAAAATGCTATATTATTTTTTGCTATATAAATATATAAGTATGTTCTATGCATATCATCAAATAATTCCGATTATTTGATCAATGTAAAGTAAACACAGACTTGCACTAGACCTTTGCATTATGTATACAGTTTTGTTAAATATTTTACCATCGATTTTTGATATTACTGGAACACAAATATAAATATATAATGTAAATATAAATAAGTAATATATTAAATGAAAACATACGAAATAGTTGATATTAAATACATTTTTAATATGAAATACTTATCATCACAATCAACAAAAACTATGGTCACTATAACTCTAGATAATCTTCAATTAAGTATATTTTCTGAAGAACGTGGAGTGAGAAATTAAGATTTAAGTTAATAGAGGATTTGTGAAATGTTTCTTAACAGTTAAACAAAAAGCTAGAAAGTATTACTATTTTATTATGACTGTCATTAAAAATATTCAAAGTTAATGTATATATATACATACATATATATATCATATCATCAATGTAAATTTTCCTTACCCTTAATTAGATTTTTTTATTAATTAAGTATTAATAATACATACATTGACGCCTGTACCGCTGCAAGGACAGTGAGTATAGTGTATTACACCCAAATTTCGGCTGTTATATTTTAGATCCTATGACGAAGACCAGTCTACTGTAGTCTATCAGATATGTATCAAGACTTCGTGCTGCTAATTAGTGTGTGTGTACCGAACCTTCACGATTCGGCTGCGGGTATTTTATATACCTATAATGTTAAATTATAAATAATATAGAATATTAATAGGTTTTTGTACTATTTACCTTCGGATAAGATGTTATATTTAAATATTCATATCGTAGACATAGATGATGGTGTCCCGCAAGGTTCGATGTTATCACCAATACTGTTTCTGCTGTACTTATATTTGTGTTGCTTATCGAAAGCTTTTATGGCTATGTCGATAGCAATATTAAGGATAATATATTTAACATTGAGATATATAGATGTTTTAAATTGAGATGGCTCTTACTATCACCGATACCAATCTTATGTACGATTGTACGTAATACAAATAAAATATTATGGAATTTGAGCATCTCTTCATATATTTAACATATTAATTCTTTTTTGGACTTATTAAAGTCAAGCCGTGCGGTAAATTTTAATTAACAAGGTGCGGACGCGAATGAATTAAACTGGCGAAGTGACGTCATTCAACAAGCGAAGCGAGCCTTCAAATTGTCAAAAGTATATTTTTGCACTGCTTTAATAAAGAATCTGTTACTATAGCCACTGGCGTTGTTTACAGACAATGTTAGAAGTCTGCATCGACAGCTTAGAGTCTGCAATTAACGCGATACACGGCGGTGCTGATGAATTGGAAGTATGTAGCTCGCTTACAGAAGGAGGCCTCACACCTTCCGCAGGTCTGGTTCAACAGGTTTTACTAATGGTAAGTTTAAGTCATCCATGTATGTTTCTTTTCCTTTGGAGAGATAGACTCCAGTCCATACTCAAGCCTCTACCTCTACAAAGGGGTTGGCAGATGAATATTCACCCATTTATCGGCAAGTAAGTTTTAGAAGCCAATCTGGGATTGTTTTAGAAACGGGCCAATTTAATTAAGGGTTGAGGGTGTTTGAGGAGTAGGAGGGGGGAGGGGGTGGGGGGGGAGTGTTGAACCCTCCCAATTAACTTCATCGCGCGCAAATGTCTAGTTCCCGAGAAAAAATAAAAATTGTTCACCAGCCTCAGCCGCTATGGCTCGTACGGCGCTTGCACATTGTTACAACTGGCGGAGGCTGCCCTACTTCCGCGCCTCCGGCTTTTTATAACCACTCTAGGGGTAGGGCATAAAGTACTGGGGAGAGTTGGGGTAGGCTAAGGAGTGGGTCAATTTAATGGTCAATTTTTAAGAGCACTTTAACTTTGAAAAGGAAGTGTAAAGTAGGTACTTATTTGAAAAAGTATTTTTTTCTGGTGCGAAAAACGTTACGTTTCATTTCACGTAAAAATAATATCTTTTACCAAATTAGGTGAAATAAAATGATCATTTTATAATAAATGTTTTGTTTCAATAATTAAAATAATTTTTTGTATCACATTTTATCAAAAAAAGACGAAATAAATTACGTTGGTGTCATCAAAAAGCCGTTCTATTCCACGTGTTTATAAAAATGCTTAGGAAAAAACTACGCAAGTACGCGGGGTGGGGATGGTTCCGGAGGGTTGGAAAACCCACCCCCAACATATTTCAACCAGCATCAACCACTGTTTCGATCAGTCCTATTCTAAAGCCAACCCACCAATCTTTTCGGACAGTGTGACACAAACTATTGGGTTCCCTAATAGTTTACGTCACACTATCTGACATTTAAACTATGAGCAAGAAAACGATTGAAGAATACGTAATAAAAATCTTAATCACATTATGCAAACCTGATCCTCGACCGTAATCGCAAGCTGTCATGAAGCTAATTAGGTAATCTAAAAGTATTATTTTGTTTCTTTTGTTGAGTCTTCCAATTAATTTTAGCATCAAAATGGTTGCGTGGTTTGGATCGTCTTTGAACATCGAGACGAAACGTTGGTCTATTCATCTCGATTAGGCAAGCTAGAAAGTTCTGACTAGGTTTATCACTAACCATACAAGTACACTTTACTTAAGAATTTTAAATTATTATTTTTGCTTAGGTGAAAAATTTATCAGAGGCGAAGCCAATTCGTAAATCTTGCTACGAGTGCGCATGCAGTAAAGTCAAGGTGGGTGATTTGATTTATTAATGAGTAGGGACACCGATGTAATCATTTGATGTAGGTATTTATTTGATTATAAATGAGTAAAAAATTATATTTATCACGAAATTGTAACCGAGCCCGTAAGCTCGGCAAGCGCTAACACTTCGACATTTTCCTATATGAGAACGGCAAATCCTCATGTTTTACTTTTTTCCTAATTTTAAATGATAATCTTGCTTAACCTATTGAATCACAGCTGCACCAGTGGCGAGACACTATAGATTTTGAATTATGTCTGGTATTGTAATACACTATACTATATTTATAATTTTTCCAGATACCAAAAGTAAACATAATGATCAGATGTTGTACGGGTTCCGATTTCAATTATTCCGAAGAAGAAATGGACACAATGCTATCAGATATAGACGTGTTCAAACAATTCAGCGTCGACAGATTTGTGTTTGGCGCTCTCACAGAGCCACGGGACATAGACGAAGCCAACTGTTCCAAGATTATACAAGGTGCCTTTCCAATACCAGTGACATTTCATAGAGCTTTTGATGTATGCATCAATCCATTTCAAAATGTACACAAGATCCACGACTTGGGCTTCGATAGATTGCTCACTAGCGGACAGAAATCTTCAGCAAACGATGTTGAAGCTATTGAATGTATAAAAGCATTAATCAGCAGTGTTGGTAATAAAATGGAGATTATGCCGGGAGCGGGTATTAATTGCGATAATGCGAAGACTTTTATAGATATGGGATGCAAAATCGTCCATAGCTCGTGTAAAAGGATTCGATATTTGTCAGACGTTAAGACCGGTCTGAGTATGGGTACAAACGACAGTGAACACATTTTTGTCACTGATGAGAGTATAGTGAGAAAAATGAAAGAGATTATTACTTCTAAATAATTTTATTAATAAATTTGGTATAAGGAATTATATTATTAATAATACAATTTAATACAATGAAACGAACACTGATATTGTAAGTCTGTTATAGTTACTTTTAAAACTGATGTAAAAATAAATGTTTTATGAGTTTGAGCCTTTGTTTGCCTGTCTCTGTATCTAAATATCTGTGGCATTGTAACATCTATCACTTGAACCAGGTTTTTAACAGAAGCCTGACTTAAAGATAATCAGTTCAGCCTCGTTCGATTGAAGATGATTTTCATTAAACATTTCCCCGATATAAAGATCTTTGTATGACTTTTCCATCTGGTGTAAAGATACATATAAGACATACAACAGAAAGTACTTATTGTAGCATTCCTAAACATAACAATAAAATATTATTTAATATTAAATTGATTATGCTTTGTGTATCATCAGTCCTTTTTATAAATGTTCTTGTTTAGTGAAATGGTCGCTTGTATTTAAAATTTTCTGTTTCGCGGGTCGAGGGTATTGGTGTGATTGTTGTGTACTGTTCCACCTTTTATTATAAGTCCCAGTATAATAAAATAAGTTAAAGAAAAGTCTTACAAAATGAATTATTTGTCTCAGAAGCGGTAAGTAGAGATTTATTTATTTATTTATTTATTGACCATAAAACTTACGTCTATCTTTACAGGCAAGCCTAATGCGATAGAGTAGCTGAACTTAGACTATCTTATATCTATATCTATACTATACATACACTTACTATACACTATACTATACACTTAAACTAAGCTAGTTACTGCAGTGGCAATAAGCAGCACTTGTGAATACGTTCAGTGGACATGTGAACAAATCTATCTGGTCAGACAGCGTGTTGAGCACACGCAGCGCCCGGACGAGCGGCGCGCGCTGCAACAGGTTGGTGCGCGCGCGAGGCACCGCTAGCAGTTTCACATCGCTTCCACATTTCGCCAGTTACGTTTTAAGTCTCACGTTATGTCTATCAGTTACTATTTCGGATATTGGCAGAACCAGAGATGCTTTTCAAATTTTATCAAAAATGTCACAGCCTGACTCAGAATTTCAACCCAGTGTTTCATACTGGACCCTACGCCCAGGGTTCCCAACCATACTGTTAAAAACGGTATTAGACTTTTTGCGTTTGTTAATACTGACCGCTGATATTCAGAGCTATAATTAAACCTAAAAAGAAAGCAAGAAGCTCCAAATAATATGTTTTAAAACGTCACAAAAACTACCTACTTACTTTTCTGAAATACTGTTAATTTTATTTCTACGACCCTGACCGCACCCAACGTTGCTTAACCTCGCCAATCGTTTACCGATCAGTGAGTGCAACTGGCTATGAGCGCCTATGCTATATACTTTATTTCTCATACAAAAAGATGTAAACCCTATTTTTAAAAAACTACCCCTGCCGTATATTCCTCCGCGTCCATGATATGAGGGAAACAAAAAACAGCTAAACTGATTAGTGGATCACATTTTGTCATGTGCGGGTATCAAATCTTTGTAGTACTTTACAAAAACCAATAACCCGGGCTCCAAGTTCTGGATTCGTTACAAACATTTATAGATTATAAAAATTATATTTTTTATGTGGATATCGAATATGCAACTCTTGGCAACCACCTAAGCCAATGCGCTATACTTGTTAGTGAATAACAGTGTAAGTAGTCTACTAACGTTAACTTAACCTTTCAAATAACTCAAAACGCTATTTTTTTTGTTACAATGTCTATATGTTTTCGCCCAACAAAAGCTTTGTCAAACTTCTTACTTACCTATTTGTAGTCCCTTTCATATAATCATAGGTACTTACTTCGACAACACCCACGATAAAAGGCACAAGTCATACCAATACAGGCATTATGGACATCTGTCGTTGCCACAAAAAAAAAAAACTGCAACATTGTTTCCGGCAAACATCGATAAATATTACGCGCCATTAATCATGGCGGTATATACCAGAGAAAAATGTCGGGTCGCTCGCGTTTAATGATGCTATTACTGAGTCGGTGAAACAATATCAGGACGGAGCTGACGATCCTATAATAATTGCAATGACCGCCCGTTATAAAGACGACTTTTTTAACAGTTTGCTAATAACGCACGTAGCACTGTTGTTGCTTAAAATGGGATAGCTGTTGACTTGAAGCCATTTTGTTATATTTGAAATGTAAGACAAAGTAAATAATGTGCAAGCGTGCATCTACTTTTTGTTTTAGGACTAGTTTAGGTTAGATTCGCAATCATAGTGTATATGAGGGTCGGAACCCGCTTGTATTTTTAAATTCGCAGCTTGTGCCCCTCATTTGTTTGAGGTTCCCATTTGTCCCCTGATCTATTATTTATTTAAAAATCGTTTATATTTCCCATTCACTCTGCTATTTTAGATATTTCCTTTCGGTTCCTATGGTTGTGGTACAGTCGCGTACATAAGGTAAAAATAAAACAATGTAGTAAACAGGTAGATATCATATTTATTTCAAATAACAGATAATTAGATTAAAAAAGTAAGTTTTAGTTACAATCAGTCTTCTAGAAAGCAAACGATTCGTTATTTTTTTGTACTTTTTAAACTTACCTAAAAGATTATGATTATGGCGTGATTGAATCAATTAATATGAAAACTATTTATCTACATCTCTATAGATATTTAAACTACTGTTTTTATAATAAAGGCAGAAAGAAGAATATTATATTACAAGAAATGAGAAGAATGTCTCATGAGTTTCTTGTATAATTAACTTTGCGTATTAAGTATATAAGCTATGTAAACTAGTCGTGTACAAAGTACTATATTACGTTGCAGCGCGTGAATAGCCTTTTAATTTTTCAACGACATACTATAATTTTTTAAATTTCGTAAAATTACTGTTTATATCTGTACTATGTCAATACTTTATAAGTAAAAATATCGCTTGTTTTCTATCAGGGAACCAAAAGGCACCTGAGCAGGTGCCGAGTCTATAAGTTTTATTCCAGGAGACGAGTAGGTCCCTTAAAAATAAATTAATATTGGCTGGTCTCCTACCGGGGGAACAAGAGGCCGAATCTACAACTTTTATTCTGGGGGACGAATATTGGGGGACTAGTGGGTCCCGACCCGTATATGATTGCATCCAGTGTCGCCGAGAGCTTTATTAACTTTAAAACAACGGAGCACCCAGATTTGAAACAACAATTTTGTGAATAACACAAATGTTTGTTCCGTGTGGCAATCGAATCTATAGCAATCGGCGCGAAGGCGTACTGTCGAAGGAAACACCTATACCATTGCGTCATTACCGCAGTCAAGGGTACATATCTACAGCAAAACTTTAACAAGTTAAAATATACTGAATCAAGTGTAGATTGTACACAACAAATAGTAGATAATCGATTAAATAATATTGACTTATCTCAGTACCTTATAATTCTGTTAATAGGAATTAAAAAAAACATGGTTCTTTATTTTTAACAAGCAATCTTGATTAATGACTGCATTAGGCATGGGCTAGGTATTTCTATTAATTTGTGTAGGTAGGTACTTTAGGCTGGCGTTGATACCGAGATGCATAGCAATCGAACGTACGCTTTTATAAAGAAATTTGAAGTACTTACTTATTGGTTGCCGGGTCAGCCTGACGTTTTTTCTTGTCCGGCGGCCTTTATCATACCATGACTACTACAAAAAGTAGGGATAATGTGTTGCTACTGAAGTACTACAGTACTTCATTACTACATATATATACATTTCGTAATCGTATTACGTATTACATAGGGGTACGTATTTTTCCTTGTCCATTTTTCTTAATTGTCTTATTTAGTACACAAATAAACTATTTACAAAACCATTCAACTACCTACTGCTTACAGACTATATTTGTTTTCTAATAAATAAAGCTGATAAATCATGAAAGTTGATTCATAGAGATGGGTGCCTGTGTTGTCTTGAGGTAATGTTCGTATTCTCCGTTGTCTAAATAGATCGGAACTGAGTTATATCACGCTCTGCTTTCGTGCTGAGATCAAATCCTCTAAAGCCAGTGCTTAGGAATGGCACAATGGTACAAACCATTATGCCACACGACCAGTCAAGTTAAGTGCAGTCAGCAATATAAGTCGATATGCGATACACACTGGTGAGATATAGTCTTCTATCTTTTAAAATCAAAAATTAGTTTATAAAGCAGTTAAAATACTGTTAGTTTAATCACAGTTTAAAATATAGAATAATAATAAGGTTAAGGTGTAATCATTTAAATACAAAGTTCAATGATGAGCTACTTATGTACCTACTATCAAAATTTACTAAAAGGAGGTACTTCTGGCCTCATACAATTTTAATATAAGAGATATTTTAGAGCTACAGGCATTACTTTTCTAGATATGTATTGACATATCTAGAAAAGTAATGCCTGTAGCGAGGCCCTATTACCCTATTAGCGGTAATTTCAAGGTTTACTAGTCCTTATATGTCAACAATCTAAGTTATGCTGATGACATGGTCTTGCTCAGCCCCTCGATCAAGGGGTTAAGACGACTAATATATATTTACGAGAGGTATGCAAGAGACCATAATTTAGTATATCATGCTAAAAAGACTGAAATGATGGTGTTCAGGTGAGGAAGAGGTCCACACAACGTTCCACCTGTGTGGGTAGGAGGTCAAGTAGTTAAGGTGGTGGGGAGGTTCAAGTACCTTGGTCACATATTATATATATAGATGATGCGGATATAGATCGCCAATGCAGAGCTATGTCAGTGGTAGGCAACATGTTAGCGAGGCGATTCTACAGGATAAATGAGGAAACAAAAGCACACTTGTTTAAAACATACTGTCAGAGTTTCTACACGTGCCAACTCTGGACTAGATATACAAAAAGGTCTTTGGATGGCATTCGTGTCCAGTAAAATAACATCTACAGAGACCTCATGGGTTTAGCACCATATTGTAGTGCCTCGGGGATGTTTACAGAGGCAAGACTGCACACGTTTAATGCTATCCAAAGAAGCCGAATCGCTGGGTTCATGACTCGGGTCGGTACGTGTAGTAACACGATAATTAAGAAACTTTCTGACAGATTGTGTAGTAGTTCCATGTATGAAAAATGGCTACAAATAGCTGCTTAAGTTATTTAAGTTTAATTTAAGTTTATGTAATTGAAAGTTACATTTGTTTGTTCTCTATGGAAACCAAAATTTTTGTAATAAAGATTTATTATTATTAATATTAAACAGCGATGCTATAGAGAACCCTAGTATATTAAGTTGAAAACTAAAATCCTTATGCAGGCACCATCAATTCCAAGACTGGCATGGCTCATCTGACCCTCTCTTATATAAGCCAAGGGCTTCCGGCACGTTCCTGTTACGTTTACGTCACTGTTGCAAAGAGGTTACATATGTATGTATATAACGAAAGTCTTTGAATTTAATCGCAGAAGTATTGTGCAAGAGTTCTATTATTCAATAATTTAAGCATTACTTAGTATCTTGCGTCTGTTTTACTACTTAAATGTTCATAACATCAACATACTCTGGTAACTTTTATACAGTCAATAAGTTATGTAAATAGGTACATTGTGAGTTACGTATTTTACGTAACCCAAAAAATATGTAGCTGGTTTAACTTTTAGAACAGTTTTATCCCGGCTTACTTCTGTCTAAATAAAAGATTTACTTGGTTAGGATGCGTCGTTTTGTTTACATGTTTCATGAACGGCTGTGCTCCATACCATTTCATTTGCATCACGTTTCCTTCATTCGCTCATTCAGCAAAAAACCGGGTTTTCTTTTGCCGGGTAACGAAAAAATATGTCGAGTTTTTCCCGAAACTTTTCTTTTGAATTAGTGTAGTTACCTGCTAACTTTGATGGACTAGGTTGTCTGATTATTTGACAAGGGATTTAACGAATATAAACGATATAGCCAGTGCTACTAGTGTTCTAATTTTAAAAGTTATTATCTGTAAAATAAAGATAGAGGACGGAAAAAATCGTATATGAAATTTGTCAAAGCATCGGATGATTAATGATAATTTGCGAAAATGTCCAAAACGAAGAAACGCGGTGTAGCAGCCGGAGCGTCGAGCGTCGTAACAATCTTTTTAACCCGCCATCAATCATAGCAGGCTTTTAAAAGACCTTCTGCTCCTGAGACCCAGTTTCCGACGACGACCGGACGATGTGTTTTCTCATGTTTTACAAATAACCAATGTACTAGCTAATTGACTCCGGGCGCGTAAATTGAATTTGTTTGGAGAAGCAGACTCAATTTATTGGATTATCTGCTGTTAATAAAGAGGAGCTGATAATAATTTAAACAGTTCTCGGAAATTAATTCTGATTTAAAAGGTTTATTTACGCAATCTAGTCTCTTATCCCAAGTTTACATAAAAATTATAGTAAATGTTCAAACATACATAAATAACAATGAAATAATGTGAAGTATACCTTCACATTATTTCATGACACTATGAACACAGAATAAACAATATACGTTTCTGTGCTCAGGGTTCTGTGGTTTTTATTCTTGCTTAGGGTTTGGACTCGAGCGACGCGTTAGGTGATTTTGTACTTTGTATACGTTGTTTGTATACGTTTTCATTCTATTATTATTTCGTCTAGACGCTCAATCCCTTAGACTATGACTATATAAGTAGGTAGATTTTAAGCGGATAGAGGTATATAAAAAAAGTCAATGAAACAAACGAAAGGGTTTATTCAGTGAATCAAAGTGTAGATATCTAATATATTATTTTTAATTAGCCTATATTACCTATATTACGTACTAAGGTACAAAATAAGGCTATGTCGTGAAACGTGAATATGCTTACTTTAAGGCAGTTTTTGCATACCGTGCATCATTACTCTACTATTTACATCGACTTATACTACAGAATGTATAGAGACGAGAATTGGTCAAATTGCACGTTTTACAATAGATAAAGCGTTCTCATTTACTTCGAAGCGAAATCTAGAGTAGGTTTAAAGTAAAACATTCGATTTAAGGCAGTTATAAAGAGATTTCAACAAATAGAGTGCGCATCGAGAAATAAGTTACAAATGTGTGATGATAGTATATATAGGATTACTTTAGTTTTGTATTATAATTTTGTAGTTCCATTTTCCGCTGGCATTTCATGATGTGCACTCTAGTGTCAATTTTTATCGTGCTACCAGACATTCCATGACGAACAAAGTTTGTTTAAGCATTCTAGATTGATAAATATTCTAATTAACCTACCTACTTTAGTGGTAATTATCTCAGCAGAAATTCGTCGTAGAATGCCTGGCTAGCATTTGTGTAATTATCAAATTACGTTTATTAATTAATTGCTCACATCAATTTTGATAGACATACCTGGTGTAATTAAACGACTATTAATTAAGCTAGGAATCTACCATACATTACTCTAGTCCTATTAGTATAATAGTTTAATCTTTTGTCTTCGTTAGACGCAAAATCTGTGTAAGTATTAGCTCGTTATAATTTTGCTGGTATGGGAATAGCGCTAAGTTTCGCTGGCGCAATTTACTAGAAAATCGGGATGTAGAAATATGCCAAGGTGTTTTGGTTATCCTAACAAATTTTACTTGCGAGCCAGAGTCTGCTCATTGAAGGTATTAAATCTGATTTTCACATTATAATAGTATAGAACGGTATTTATATATTTTTTAAAGATTTTCTATTGAAATTCTTTTGTCTGCAGTTGACACATAATTAGCTGGATACTTAAAAAAAATTAAATCTGCGTACAAGATTCACGTAAAGACAAGTATAACAGTTCAAAGCACCTGTAGCCGTTGTTCTATGTCAGTTTAGTAGAAAGAGTTACAAGATGATTTAAAAAAGGTAACAGACAATAGATATTGGAAAATCCGGTGCTGGAAACTCAACGTTCTTAGTGCATATAGAGCCTTCAATTCGATTTACGATATTTTGGTTACAAAATTACATCTCACGATGACTATCAATCACAAACATCTTCACCAAGTCAATAATACAATATCAATACCTATTTGCCTATAGGTTTACGTTATGCAGTCACTTTTCTACAATTGACTTAGGTATTAGGGATGAACGAAAAGTTCGTGAACATTTTCATTACTTATAAATATTCTTGTCCGTCCTATAAGTACCTACTTATATTTGGATACGCTGTGAGGAGACTATCTCACGTGGAACTGTAACATTTGGTAACTTTGTTCTAGTTCAGGGTTACCATACGCAAAATTTCGCCGGATGTATAGAAAGAACCGATTTACCTTAAATTTTGGTCTTTTTGCTAGCAAAATCCAAACAGGAGCATAGAGTCCAAGTTTTATACTCTCACTTTTATAAATATGGTATCTAGGTAAGACTAAACTATAACAGAATGTCTGTTGGTCTTCTTATCTGGTGCGTAAGGTTCTAGCTTAGCGGGTTCCGTGTTTAAAGCACTGTAATCTACGGGGAATGGAGGCTGTGGTAGAGAATCTTTCGGAGGGACGAGCACCCATTGTCCAGGACCGTTGGGATTCTTCCCCATCAGCCAGTTGGTGAAACAGTGCACGTAGGTGCCGTAGTCCAGTATTAGGTAGCCGTTCTGTTGAAAATAAGTATAGATGTATTAGTTGTTGTGTAGGAAGATATACAAGATGGCGCAAATGTTATCACATTAAAGATATAATAGCTTAGGTTGATATAAGACGGTTAACATAAAAAAATCCAATTTTCGTAGAAATTAAGAAATTATATTTTGAACAAAATAAATAAATTAAAATTAGACACAAAGTGGAACACCATTGCAATCAATCGTGCGCTGTAGCCAGCTTGTTAACGGTCATAGGTTCCGAGAAATGGTTTTTGTCAACTTGCTAGGATCCGGAAATGCCCGGACCCGATACTATACGACAGTTTTTCAATATCGCTGCTTAAGGTCTTTGACACCTAAGTACAGTTATCTCTGCATTACATGACGTTCCAAAATTTCTAAATTATGAAAACAAAAAAAATGTCCTGTGGCTAAACTACTGAATACATTTGATTCATAATTTGTAAATCATCAAAGAATATCATGTAGTATATGTGGTATCAATTAATGTGATAACATTTGTGCCACTTTGTATATTTAAATACCTAGCTTAAGGACGTTGAGGTCACTACTTAGTAAATAAGCGGTCGAGGTAGGACCAGTTTTATCAGTTAAATATGCATGTGCGTGCCAAAACTTTGTCTTGCAATTGGGGACCGATTTCACAACTCAAGAACACGAACTAGTGAGTTCTTTTCTCTGTTTATGTATAAAAAAGAAAAGTAGTCTTATAAATAAAGTCTCGGATCTTCTAAGAGTATTGTCGGTAAAAGCGTAAAATGACTTAGCCATAATATAAGCTAAGATCTAGTGCTAGACCTTATGTTTAGAAGAAGTATTTTTGTTTGATATATCCTCAGAACAATAACTAAAGCATATATAACTAAGTGAAGTCTACAGGCAAAAGAGGCTATGCGTCGTAATATTCGACTGATGTTTTCAACATGACTAGAAACCATAAATCAGCCCTATTCTTAATGTCTGGCATATGGAGAGCAAGAGTCCATCGATCGTTAGTGACCAACTACCTACAACCAATAGATAGGTATTTGTGCTCACAAAACAGCGCTTAAATGACGCCTTAGATTACTAGATACATACACTTACCTTATACACACTATTTGTATTTCTGTGATAGATATTACGACTGTAACTCAATTATTTTTATAGTTCCTTCACAATATAAATTACTAGATTTTCTCCGCGGCAACGGCGCTTCTTTTTGGACGAAGTGTACTCTTTGTCCTCTGACAACGTGTATGCGATCTCATGATGACCGGTCAAGTAGTTAAGGCGTGGAAGCGTAACAAGCAAACAAACAAATTAACAATTAAACTCATATTCGTATTTATAATATTAGTTAGGATAACTACTTATTCAAAATCTTATTCTTGTCCGTCTAAAAGGGGTACATAGTTTTCTCATAACGTATTCATATATAGATAGGTACTTGTACTTTGACATCATAATTAAACAAGTGTAAATGTCATTAAGTAAAGTATTAACGTTACATTGAACGAGTAACCACTATGAAGGTAATAACCGTAAAAATGTCCACGACCATAATGTATCGTCATCTGTAGCGTCAAAGTTGCCCGCAATAACCTGCAATAGATTAATTCTTTTTGTATTGAGCAGCAGCGTTCAACGCATTGATTTACAGTCTTTATTTATGGCTATGCATACAATACTGAAGGTATATTTATGACAGCCGTTAGTGAAACGCTATCTGCTATATACAGCATGTGTGTAGAGCTTAATTTAGTTTCTAGATTAGCCAATTTCTGTTTATAAAATTTGCTAAATAGTCTTGCATCATATTTCGCGCCGAAATACAATTATTTATCAACAATTATGTGTAAAGAGTTAAATTTTGATTCTAGATTAGCCAATTTCTGTTTTTAAAATTGGCTGAGTAGCCTTGCATCCTATATCGCGCTGAAGTACATATACTTGTCTGTTGTTGAAATTGTGAGAAGCTCATTATATAGAGTATGTTGTAACACAAGTTTACATTGTCAGTATCCTAGATTTATGACGTCCATTACCGAACAAACCTACCAAATAGTCTCCTACGCTCGGTACTATGCTGCCTGCATTTATGTTGTTCGGCTAGTTTGACCGTCGCGTCGCGTCGTCCATTTAGAAAATCCTAATTTAATATTATAAATGTGAATGTGAGTTTTTTTATTACGCTTTCACGTCTTAACTACTCTAACGATCATCATGAAATTTTGCGTACACGTAGTCAGGGCTACAGTAAAGGATATAGGGTTTTATCCAGAAAAAGAGTACCATTGTCGAGGGATAGAAATTTATTAGTCAAATTTAGATTATACCGTTAATCTGCGAAGCCGCGAGCCAAATCTAGTACTCTATGTTTTGTCTAGATCCTGAATGTTTTGAAATTGTTTTTTACGTGACTTTAATAATAAAATAAGCACAGATTCATATCTACACCTGTATTTCTTAGGAAGACTATGCGCAGGTATTATATCTACTTTTAACCAGCCATATTTTTCAGATCTCATGTTAATGAGCGAACCATTAGAGTATATAAGGCATATTATCAAATTATGTGCTGTTACTTAGTTCACAATTTCATACAAGAAATAACCCTATATCACAGCCCAATCGAAGATCTAACGATCGCACGTAAACATAAGCAATCTTATGCCATGCAACCGCTCATCTCAACATACAAATTTACGAATAATTAGTAACTTTTACTCACTATAACTTATTACATCAGTGTGGATGCAGCTAATTACAATAATTGGAAACTCACAAAGGCTACCACACTGTACAATGTCTATCTAGATATCGATTTGTACGCAACCAGATTAAGTCAACTCATGCAATTTCGTACACAATGCGACCAATTTAGACCTATAGTCAATAGGAGCTGCCGTTGCAGTTGCTTGCCAAATTGTGTTCACACCATTGTAATTGCTTCTAGTATACACAACTACATATATTCAATAATACGATTTAAATCTCTGTCAATAATCGTTGCAGCAAACGAGCTACATCGTGAGCTTCTATTGACGTAACGTATGGTTATTTAGATTGAGTTTCGGTCAAGTGCTCGTCTGCTAAAACTACTACTATTATAAGTATAATAAATGAGCAGCGAGAGCTCAGTGGGGAGACCAACACACTGCAATGCAGAGGGTCTCGGGTTCGAACCCACGTCGCGCACCTCTGAATTTCAGAAGTTATATGACTTTTCGAAATTATGTGCGTATTGATTGACAATTATCGCATGCTCCGTGCCTCGGAGAGCACGTTAAGCCGTCGGTCCCGGCTGCCATGAACATCTATGGCAGTCGTTATTGGGAGAGTGTCGACACAAAAAGATCCCACTGGGTCGAAGTGTCGCCAGTCTGCACTGACTGGCCCCCACATAAGATACATACATACATAAGCATAATAATATACTGTTATATATTTAAATAACTGAAAACGTGTATTAGTGCGTTAAAGTGAAGAACATGTTCTAAAATCTATCTTCAGGAATATCTACTTCACAAATAGACTGCTGACATCGCCGCGCCAATCTGCTTTTGACAACGGCAATTGCAATTTGGCCGAAGCATCGATGCTTCTCTGCTCTTTTTCCTTTTGATAGGCTCGAGCCTATCAAAAGGAAAAAGGCAATAACGTGAACATGCTCGGTATAAACATATTTATACCGAGCATGTTCACGTTATTGCCTGATTATAATATTTAGGAAAGATTTTATATTTTGTTTGTTAGTTTGTAAGGATTCACCTCAAAAACTACTTACCCGATTTCAATAATTATTTTGCCATAGGAATAGCTATATTATCACCGAGTAACATAATATGTTATTATGATAGATATTTTATTAGAAAAACCCTGTTACATCAATACTTTCACGCGAGCGAAGCCGCGAGCAAACTCTAGTAAGTTATATAAATCATGCAACGCGAAAGTCCCTATGAGATTGGTTCTCAATAACCGACTTGTCTGTAATTTTTCTTACTAACTATAGGGATTTGACATAATTTGTATGGAGCTTATATCACTCGATCGAAACTCACTCTAAACATCAAATACTTCACGTCGATATAAGCTCAATGGCGACGCGGTATCGTGCCAAACCATAGCATGTAGTCGATCATGTAAGCATGTAAGACTCCCCAAAAGTGGACTCCAAGATTTTGAAATTAGAACTTCGTATTAAAAATGAGTTCTTGTTAAATAAATGTAATAGTGTGAGTGCAATGACTAAGGAATTTGCTGACACCCCCTCATTTACTAAGTTTTGAAATCATAATATGGTGGGAGCAAGTATGTATGAGTGAATAAAGTATTTTAGTAATTACACATAACGGATTTTTGAGAAAAATATAATAAATGATCGACGTTACCACGTAAGAATGCCATTTTTTCATGTAACACAATTGGTTTTATTAAGACGCAGTCGTATCGTGTAATCGGCTGGTCAGCCGATTTGCAGTAGTGGGAGTGTGTACGTACGAGCGGTTCGACTGACGTGAGAGGAGACATTCTCTAGTTTGGAAGGTAGTCTGTAAATTCTTACGTCTATGTGTGAGGGTATATAACTTACGCTTGTCATGCGATCATATGCGGTGTCTATAATCTCGTCCACTCGGTTGGCGTTCAGGCCGATGACTGAGCGATAGAAGGCAGCAAGCGCCGTCTTCGTAATAGCTCCCGTACCTGCGACAATAATAAATGTATATAAGATGGAATGCAATAATATCAGCCTTGTATTAAACTGTCCTACTGCTGGGCATGGGCCTCTTTTTAGTGTGAGAACAGTTAGGCCATAGTCCACCACGTTGGCCCAGTGACGGTTGACAGACTGCACATATCTTCGAGAACATTATGGAGAATTCTCAGACATGCACGTTTCCTCACAATGTTTTTCTACAACGTAAAGCAAACGTTAACTATTCTAATACGCACATAACTTCGAAAAGTGAGAGTTGCGCGCTTATAATATATAACATGCATAACAAAAACACTGTCTCGCATTTATGTTAGCCGAGGGCAACTTCAAAAGATGCTTCAGCTGTGGTTGGAAGTCGGGTAAGTATGTGAGATTTTTGCCCATTAAAAGTACCGTGGTGAATTTACTTTTAAAGTACGCAACCGAAGCGCAAACCGAAATGTCGTGTGTTGCGGTAGTACGCGCGGTGGGCATCACTATAATGGAACATATCTCGCATGTGAGTATGCAAATAGAGGAGATTTGTTGTAGGTAATGGGACGCATAATGTAGATAAGTCTGTATACCAACATACATTATGTATAATGTATATGGTGCATGTATTAGACTCACATCTGTTTCTAGGCGGGGTCGGCTAAGAACATTGTGAACTCGGTTTGTTAGCTCCTCCAGCTAAGAATACTTTTGTGTTAAGAATGTATTTACGTCGTAGCACAATGAGTAGTATTCGAACCAACGATTTAGTTACTGGGCTACCAGTGCTACCACCGCTTTAGACAGCTTGAAAATAAAAAAGCCGTTATTAAGTATAATCAATATCTTTCTTAGAACCCAGCTATTCTTTAAGTAATATAAAAATCCAATTTAACTTTGTTCCTATCTAACATTTTATGTTGACATAGAATATTATTCCAATAACTCTTCGCTGCCAGCGAGAATATCGAGCGAAGATTAAAAAGTTAAAAAAAGGTCGTCGACAGAAAAATAAGTGTGGCGCGGAATCGGCTCTCTTAGTTCCACTCACTCCTAACAGCCGCTGTGATTTTGGCTACAAATACTATGCTAGGTGCCAACATTTTAAAAGCTTTGGAGGACAACCAAACAACCTCTTTAATTCAATCTTTTCGCTACTTATTGCTTGACAAATATTCGGTGAACAAGCAATACATACGGCTTATGCAAATTACACGTGACGTTCAAATATATTTTGCTAACAATAAGTTCGGGGGAGATTGGATGCCGGTAACTTTATCGCTCGTAAGATGTAGAATATATTTATTATATTTTCTAAAAGAAGAAGCAGATATGAGAATGTTCCAAATTCCATATTCTTCAGAAATGTGCGCTGTTATACTAGGACAATCATGCCTAGGACAGCCATTAAATAAAAGATTCCATAAAATAG
This sequence comes from Catocala fraxini, assembly GCA_930367265.1. NCBI lineage: Eukaryota > Metazoa > Arthropoda > Insecta > Lepidoptera > Erebidae > Catocala > Catocala fraxini. The sequence continues at coordinate 11,286,711 of OV884044.1, read as the reverse complement.
GGGAACGATACACAACCGCAATAAATCTTTTGCAGTAATCGAACCCCGTGCTTACCTCCTAGGGAAAATCAGACGATCGTATCACTTCACAGAACAAACATGAACATGTTAATTTCTAATTAAAATGCATTTATAATATACAAAGCTGGCAAGCCAATTTCCATCGCAACATTATTCAAGTGAAAATATTTGCACCATCTGTAGCAACAATGGGGTCGTTAATACAAACATTCTCGGCGAAATTACAACGATAATTAACTTTGAATTCGTAATAAATTGAGACTTGGGGCTCTTGCACGCGAAAGAACACTTCATGTAGAACAATTAACTTGATTCACTGGTCCCTGAGTCCCGGGGCGATTCGCGGTCGCTCGCCCGCGTCAAATTAGTGGCGTCTGTCACCCCATCCCAGGATCACCACATGGTCATACGTTATTATATTCACTCTATTAATGAAAACGCCCCAGAGAAACCTTTAAATTCGGGCGAAATGTTCTATGTTTTTACACTATGATAAAGTTGACTTAAGGTTTAGAACAAAGGAGTACGAATCGGTTTCAGTTGTGTTTTGTCAGTCGCATTAGCTAGCTGACGCGTTAGATAAATATATTTTGTACTGAGATGGCAACATACTTTGAGATGAGGTATTGGAACATCTACTTATTATATCATGTGCATACAGAACTGTTTGCACGTCAACGGGACGCAAGAGGATCAAAAAGTTTTAATGTTAGATATTTTTGATGACGTAGGGCTGTTTGTAAATTGACTTGTTACGAAAAGCATTATAAATAAGCATGACAGGTTTATTTTAAATTTATAATGTCCTCCAGACCGAATTTCGGTCACGGCGCCCAGTCTTAACAGAGACTGGCCATCTGCGCGAACACAAGTGCACTCTCTGTTCCCTAACTCTCATGATCCGATGGGACGGTAATACGACACGACCGGAGAGAGATCAGGCGCAGGACCAACGGCTTTACGCGCTTTTTCGAGGACGGGGGTGTCGAACACCTACACCAACAACTTCCTAACTACGGGCTGCTATTGAGATTCTTCAACAGAAAAATCCAATAACTTTTTGTTGACCCCATCCGGGATACGAACCCGAAACCTCATGCACAGCAGTCGCATTCACTACCGCTGTTTGTATATCTCAGAAAAGCTAGACGATAGTGCATCACACGCACATTTCTACAGGAAGCAAAGCTATTTTCGTCTTCCAGGCATATGGCCAACATGTAGCGACTTAGTTACTTGATACAAAGACTTAAAAACACTGCCAAAATCGAAGCCGAGATGACAAGCATTGTCATTTACAGCCTTTTCGAATTTTAAGCTATTCTCTAAAGGTCATATATACTTACTTGTCCTATCCACAACATGGAAAAGAATCTTGCAGAGGTATTGCAGGTATAGTGGCAAGTCAGTGAAGCGTTTCATAGAACTGAGGTGTAACGCCCAGCGTGCCAACCAACCCTCCAGTGTGGTCCGGCCCGGTATGTTGATACCGCTCGCTTCCGGACCGCATACCCGTCTGTAGTACGGCAGGTCACACCATCTAAGTAATACGGTAACAAGTTTTAGTATACAAGTGGAGATTTGTAAGTCCTTACTTCTTCTTCCTAGCCTTTATTATTCCCAAGTCACTTGGGGTCGGCATTTCTAGTCTAACCGGATTTTACTGGATATCAGTTTTTTTTAAATGATTTGTAAGTCCTTACTATTATATCCTAAAGCATAGTCATTGCTTGCGTGAGAAGGAGATAATAATACAGCGTCTACCGTGTTGACTCATTGTCGCGGATTTAATGACAGTGTTTTAAGACATGGTAGAAAGGATCCTAGTGCAAGCATAAAAACAAATTTGACTTAAATATATTGTGTTAAGAAAGTATAGACAACTATTCAATCCTATACGTTATTTAGAAAATGGCACACACAGCAGATATTATAAATCAATCTTTCGTTGAAGTATCTTTTATGGGTTTGTGCGGAAGTTTGCAAGTTTTGATTACGGGAACTGATCACGCCATGACATTGAGAAAATTAACATAATATTCGTGACGTTAAATACTGTGTACAATAAAACACATGTCGAGCCCCAAGATCAGCAAAGATAAATACTTACAAACATAATTAACCTTAATAAAAGTTCCATAGAGATAAATAAATTCCACTGTGTAACATTTGCATTTCAATCCTACATGTAAGCAGGCAGCATACTATTCGCAACACAAAAAACAGTTTACACTATGATAAGCATCGTATAACCTAACAAAGAAAAAGTTTCTCAACACGTGATACAAAAAGAATGTTTCACAGTAGCATAGTCACATTTCTTTAACCGTAGTGGCCTCTGCATTTTGTTCTTTTACTGTGTGTTGTTCCTTTGTCATAAACTTTCTTTCATTAACTTCCTCTTCGAGTTTCCTAGTCTTAAATTTATATCCACGTGTGCTGCCAAAATACATATATATCGTAAAAACGGTCGACTTTTCATGAAAATGTCACTTGTGAAAATATACCGCCTACAAAATTGCATATTACATTACAAAGTGCTCATATTTTCGGGGCACTTTCATGAAATGTCAGCAGCTGGTTGGCATTTATTTTTATGGGATATCATAGAATAAAATGATGGTTATATAAGGCATTAGAGAGGTCATAATTTAGCTTCGCAGCGACCTCTGCACAGTCGTCTGATAATGAATATATCTAGAGAATGAAAATTAAGTTTGGTGCGTCTGTGTTGTCAAGGCGTATCTATTAATGAGGCTTGCAGTTTCATTTTGTATTTCTTAATTCTTTAAAAGGATCCTTAAGCTTGATTAATAATGATAATTCATTGTCACGTGTTACGCTCTATTCGTCGGTCTAGCGGACCGGTCGACTCACTTGGACGGCAACGGGTTGATGAAATGCTCAATGAATTCCCGCTTCACCTCGAGCAGTATGTGGAACTCGGATGAGTTCGGTGACCAGTCGGCGAAATGCGCCAACTTCTGGAAATTACGACGTGAAACCAATTTTAATTATTCTCTTTCATTATTCCGGCGTTAGTTATGTGAGGTTGAAATGACTTAATGTTGAATTTAGAGGCTTAATTTGTTATATTTGCTTTCAGCTACCGGTCTATTTGCCAGGTAAAGCGCGTTAGCTTCACGCTCTCTAGTTGTTTGACTTCACTCTATACTCAAGGGGTAAAAAGCGAAACTTTATTATAGAATTTGTTGACCTTTTATTTGTGCTAACTAAGCTACACCTATGTACTGTTTGAAAGTAGAGTAGTCATTATGGCCAATTTAAAATCAATCTAGTAAACTGATATCGCTGTCTATTTATATCAAATTCATCCTAGGATTTTAATATCATATCGTTATCGATTTATAATTACAGTAAATTGAGGAATGTTCTAGAGTAATAATATCGGTTAATTGAGTTTATATTGATGGCAAGTTGAATGTTTGTAGTCATAGTCACAAAGTTGATACCTTCCTACCTCGAAGAATTGGTCGAAGTCTTGGTCACAGATGACGTCATCACGGTCGTGGTCTAGCAGCTCTGTGAAGAACAACGTTAGTTTGTCTGTCTGCATGGAGCTCAGTTCTGCTAGAGGTTGTTCTTCTTCTAGGTCCAGACATTCTAAGTCTTCGCTGCAGCGGTTCACCCATGTTGCTGTGTGGTGCAAAACAAACAAAATAAATGTAGAGGACTGTTGAGGAACTTGAGAGCTGATTATTGTAAAACAATATCGCCAATTTTAACTTGTCAAGTCTTGGAATGCCAGACATTATTAAAAACCTATTGAGTATGGCTGCCGGTGTGCTGCTGCTACTCAAAAGGATAATATACATAAGTAAATAAACCAATTTTAATAAAGTAAACCGCTGAGCAATCTACTTTCACTGAATCAATATCACTCATGCATTTTCAAATTTCTTGCTTGTCCTCTAATATATTGACCTATGACTTAGTTGGCGTAGCAAAATCCTTAGATACATATACGAGTCTTTTCCCTAGCCTTTATTATTCCCAAGTCACTTGGGGTGGCTTTTCTGGTCTAACCGAATTTGACTGGATACCAGTTTTTACACGGAGCGGCTGCCACCTGACGCTAACGAAGGCTAACGATACCCTAAGGCTAGACCAGTGTCAGGATATTAGAGGGTACTGACTTTACCAATAACGACTGCCATAGATGTTCATGGCAGCCGGGACCGACGGCTTAACGCGCTCTCCGAAGCACGGAGCAGGCGATAATTGTCAATCAATATGCACATAATTTCGAAAAGTCATATAACTTCCGAAAGTCAGAGGTGCGCGACGTGGGTTCGAACCCGAGACCCTCTGCATTGCAGTCTGTTGGTCTCCCCACTGAGCTATCGAACATTCGTATCGAACATATACGAGTACAATAGTCTTATTTAAAATGTAATTTAAAGTATAGTATTTATCATTGCAATCACTCAAGAGCTATGCTTGTTAGTTCTTGGTTTGGGATTATATTTGTATCTCCGACTATCGTGTTGTGCTAGCTAATGCTTCCTAAGTGCACATACATGTATACGGGTATTCTAATAACAGATTTGATATGCTATGTGACGTCACGATCCTGGATTTGGACCTCTCAGCAATGAGATGACTGATCTTTGTGAATACAAGACCAATTTGGATGATTTATACAGCAAGTAAGTATAATACTTACCTCGATTTGTCATAATATGTCAGACTTTAAAATTGCGGCTCTGTAAAATCGCTATTTTGGACATGTCAACATATTCACGCCGGCCACGGATTAATATGGGTTGCTACACAACTTACAAGTTAAAAAGTTAAGGTCATATTAAGTATAACCATAACTTTCGGTGATACACTGTATAACATCGTGTTAAAAATACTGCACTTAACAAAAGTCAAAAAGAGAATTGTAACGAATTCTGTGACGTCACGCAGTTCAATTCAAAGTCCACTTTCGCTAAATGATATTGGTATTGACTCATCGAAAACTTATCAAGATATTTTTATTCCAATTATAAAACGGCAACATTACATTTATTCTATCTGACGTGTCTTATTTAATCTAGCACGCGCGATAAAATCTGATACGTCTTGATCGAATGAAGTTCGATTGATATAATCCTCAATTCGTCAAAGCTACAATCATATTAAATTTCGAGCTGAACATATATCATATAGAATAGAATCGTTTTCTCATGAGAATTATTGAATTAATTGTTGCATTTGTTCCGGTAAACTTTGGCTTTGTATGAATTTGGCGCGCGACTTAGATAATAATTAATAGAACTCTGGTTATAAAATATATGTAGTTTGTTTGAAAACGCTATGGTATACCTCAAAAGCGTTAAGAGCTTGTAGTCTAAAGTTCTTCAATAAATCTTTCCTCTTCACAATAAATCATTAAATTACAATGTAATGTTTTTGTTACCATATTAATAATCTCACGCTTATATTCCTAAAAGAGTGGTGCATAGCACTTAATTTTATATTATACGAGACTGCGCTTCTGAGGATTCCTAACAGAATAATCCAATAACTTTTCGTCTAACTTGGAAATCGGGCCTAGGACCTAAGGCACAGCAGGTGCATTATTAAACTAAAATAGGTATGACTTGTGCGTTTTAAAATGCTTTGTTACCATAATAAAGGGGCAAGTCGATAAGGACCAAGTATTTTGCTACAGCACTAAGTACCGTTTAACTTTTAAGATCGCTTGTTATTGCTGAACATTTTCAAACAAACACAAACACATTTTGTCTCACTGCCATTTAGGCACTTGGCTTTCACCCTTAGCGAGACCGTCATAAAACATGAAATTGACAGTTTTACAAAACATACATTCAGAGACATTCGTGCTCATTTTTTAGTAATGCTTCAATATTCATGTAAATATTTTATGCTAAATCCTAAACAATCAAATTGGCTAATTAACAACGACACACAAGACCAAGATATATTAAGTTTGTAGAACAGAATAAACACAATGGCGTTTCGAATGCCTAGATAATTCAGACATCACAACTAGTCCAGCCTATTTGGAAGTAACATTTAGGTAATAGAACGGACGTAATACCGTTAGCCTGTAGGAATCCATCGGGAATCGCCAAGGCAGGCCTGAATAACTGAAGAGTTTTCGTCCCACAAGACTTCCCCTAGCCGCTTGCTCCAGAATATCAAAACAGTATATAATTAGGTTGCTTCGCCATGTCAGACAAGACAAGGCAATCTTCGAATATACCTATAACACGACGAGAATGGCAGCGTGTATTTTGTTCGTATGATTTCGATATTTCCGACAACTCCGCTCAATGCTTCGATTTATTTCAAAATGTTTTGTGTGAACTATTTGAAATGTGCCTTCTAGTTCCTATATTTTGCTGACATGTTCGTTGAGTTTGTGGAACTGAATTGAATATTACAAACGTATAGAGCTAGATTTTAAATCGGTTTACGTTTAGCTACGACGTGATATCATAATTGTTTGTATGAATTTGTAAATATTGTTTACATATTATACTAGGGATGTTGTAATGTTTATCGTGATGTATGGATAAACAATTAAATTGACTTCGTGATGAAGAAGAATTAATGTTGATGAAAGTGTTGCGATGAGATGTTTAATTGGTATTGGTATCTGATTAACAAAGCATGAATATATTATGTAAAGGACTTAATAAAAAGGACTAAATAAATTTTTTATTAGAGATGCAAACAAATGGCAGGCAATATAAACTTTAAATAATTAGCAGTGTAACGACTATAATATACATATACCTACTCGTCAAACTCATATCATTATAATCTTTGGAACAAGCGGTTACAGAACTCGATAAGCGCATACAACTGCAGAAATATTACTCGTACTTTGCCAACCCTCCATAAAGGGAATCACTGTCTTAACTGTGAAAGAAGAAAATATGACATTTGCCTTCTTGTGAACAGTACTTTTACTATCAAAAATAGTCATTGTCTGAGTCAGTGTTCATATCAATTTCGGACAGGAATAAACATAAGAGAAGGATAAGTAAAATTTATAAATGAAAACGAAACAGTAAAAAGAAACCGCGTTGGACAGACGATATAAATTTGAGTAGGTAGGTACTTATTTGTGTAAACTTCTATCAAGAGTTTACAATACATACAGCGGTAACGTGTAGTTTGATGCGATTGGCGGTTATGGCGTATTCCTTTTTACACAGAAACGACACAAAACAGTCCTAATATAAACACAAAGTAACAGATCTTTGTCTAAATGTATGTATGTCGTATAACAAGCTATGTCGATATAAACCTGAAGTTAAATTAAAAATAGAATAGTGGATTTCATTTATGGATTAAGATTATATATTTGTCCCATACAGGTATAGATTCCAAAACATACGTTACTATAATGTAATGTAATAGGCAACATAGACCACAGTAAATAATAAAAAGTAAAATGAGACGCAATTAAATGCGAACTAATATACAACATTATTTTTCCAAATCACAAATGGCAGTCTGTGGTGTTTTAAATGAGCTTTTTTTTATTTACTGGCTATTAACGGTAATTCGTTTCTTGTAGAAATGGCTTGCGAAAGAGGTGCTGACGTGTAAAGTGCAGTCAGTAAAAGTTTAACTACTCGAGTTCAGCTCGCCTCACGAGAAAATAAAGTGCGACGAGTGGACCACCACGTCCACTAATATACTTCTACACCAGTTAAACTAGTTTCAAATAGAATGATAAAAACAAAATAACTATTCGTTGCATTTGACGCAAACCCGCATGAGTGCATAACGACGCCAAAGTTATCTACAACGTGCCTATAAATAGAATTAATAGAATTATTTTAGGTCACGAATATATATTCAAGTTCAGAACTAAACCCATAAGCTATGGTAAGCGCAAGTTTATGTTTATTCTAGATCATTTAAGATTGAGCGTCACAATTAATGAAACCAACAGATGGCTAAAATATCGAATTTCAGATTAATTAAGCGTTTAAAAAGGCCTTTTGTTGTATGGTAATATGAATTAAGTTACACTATCCCAAGTTTCAGAACAAAGTTTTAAGCGGTTAACACAATTTTAAAGGCACTAAATATTCATCGATGTTGCCACACGAGCTAAGCGACAGATTGGGACAGTTTCTAATTTTATTTTGTGCCTTGATTCAATGTAGGTTACATTATTAATCAAAATTTTAAAGTGTCCATTATCCGTCAGTCCAATCGTACGCGGCTACGGTTATGTTTACATTTTATTTCGCATATCTGGTTTTTTATAACGGTTACGGAGCACCATAACCACCCAGGGAAAGATTCGTTATGACCACATTAAATACAAGGGTAGTCGAAAGAGCAGTACTGGCAATAACAACGTTTCAAAAGATGAAAAAATATCGATTTCGCCATAAAACTGTATGTATAGAAAGCAGATTGGGTTTGTATAGAATTACCGTATTATATCATAAGCTTCAAAATAAAAGTTATAACATACTTAGAACACACTAAAGGCTGTCCTATAAGTTAGAATGTCAACTTGTGACGTGAACAATCGTACATTACTTATTTTACAGCCTTCAAGTTGTATAAAAGTTTTAGTTTCCGAATGTTAAAGTGTTAGTTTGAAAGTTATGGAACCCACTCTATATTTCGTTTTTTGTCTATGAACTATATACTTTGAATGTGTTCTTAAAAATGGACGACAATAAAACCGTCAAGGATTTAATTTCAATCTAAACTAAAAATGTATGGCTGTGATGTGTGACACGCACATGCACGTTACAATAATATTTCGTAATAAATCATCCCTCTCTGGTGTTATACATAAAATTAGCTACAGCATTTCCACCTACTCTGTAGACAGAAATTCGTGACCTAAATGCCTTAAAATGCGACCCTATTGTACACATAGACAGTTTTCTGATGTGCTGACGCTGGGATTCCATAGGTTTCCAATATCAAGGAACCCTCTTGTTTTATATTGGGCACATTTACAAAAATACCAGAATGTAGGACTTGCTTGTTTTTCCCTTAGCTAGTCTAAGAGGACGATTTTAGGGATGCCTTTTCTATAAGACGTTTGCACTTATAATCATAGTTTAGTTGTTAGTTTTGTTAATTTCAATTATTGGTGACTCGTGACATGTTATCAGATCATAATATTTTAATAGGTAACGCATGCCCGGTATCATTAATTCATCATCATCATTATTTCCTTCCTAATAGTCCAATCTTATCTTAGTTCGGTAGGTTAATATGAATAGGTATCTATACCTATTGTGCAATCCACAACGCTAATTACAAAAACTATTATATTATCAACAGCTGTTAAATACGATTATCAACAGGGCCTCAGGGGATTATGAGATGACGTTGCCCGGTGTAATCGTGGTTGATATAATGAAAGTAAATGGGTAATTAAATCGCTTATGGTGGTATTAATTCTATATTAAACTATACATTTCTTCAGTTTCATAATATGATATAGAACTTACCCACTGAAGAGTAACGACAAAATTCAGGTGAAATTTAAATTCAAGGTTTGCCTCCACATCCCGATAAATTACAAGTCCAAGATGTTCGCAGGAGGGACGTGAAGATTACTTATTAAACAAGCGGTAAGATGCCGCTCGTTTTAAGGGTGGCCGAATTATTGCGCCGCACTGCGGAACCATTGTTTTGACAAAATCTCAAATTTGACTAAACTGTTTCCTCACTGTTTGACATAATGCATAACTTTTGTTTATTTGGGTTTAACTTTGTGAAGGGCAAAATTTTAATACGATGTTTAATATGTTGACTTTTTGGTAAAGTTCCCAATTACTTGGTACTCGTTTGTGGGGGCGTGTCTCTGTATTGCTGACGGCTTTTATCAACTCACGTATGTTAAATTGTTATTGACATTGATGTCATTCAATAGATTTGTGATAAGTTACGTACCTATGTCTGCCAAAACGATAATGCTATCGCTTAGCACAAATTTTAATAATATGACCGACATATAATAAACCATAGTACGAAAGGGTATTGATTTTTTAACACGCTTGGGATGTATCTACTATCTATGTAACGGAATCTTTGAACTTGATTTTCACCCCTTGCAACTGACGGATTGATTTGAAACTTTGCACACTTATCGAGGACGAATGACAATACAATAATTTAGAAGAAAAAAAAATAGTTTGAAAAAACTAAAAAATACGCTTTAAAAATTAGAAAATAATTTAATAATTTAATGTAAAAAGGCGTGGGTTGTCAAAATATCTTAGAAAGCACCCCAAGCTTTTTTACATTAAAATTATTATATTATTTTCTACGTTTTAAAGCGTGTTTATAGTTTTATTTTAAACTATTATTTATTTTATTGATATATACCTAATACGGTTTAAATGGTTTATCAATTTCTGATTAAAATCAAATAAAAAAAGCTTTATTGCATTGTAGCATTTGCAAATAAAGAATAATGCCTTACACTACCAGTACCACCTTATTAATATTACTTACCTGTGAAAATGTGTTTACTTCTCTTGAAGTCATAAATTACTAACAGCTATTACGGTATTTTTTTTGGCTATTAAGGCCAGAGTATTTAAGTAAGAATATAATAAACAAAATACATCCTACGTGAATAGCCTCTATATAAAATAAACAAATTTATTACTACAAACGTGAATAGTATATCACATCTCCAGTATCAAATTCACCGGTCTTAGAATGCAACTCATGTTATATGTATAAGCCTATCAAACAACAATATACCGTGATTCCGTATGGAGTTACCATCCTACTGTATACCGTATCCCGTGATAGGAGCATCTCAGCGAGAGTAAATTAGTTTATATCTGAATACCGTCACGTTCCGAACGCCTTCACTACAGAGTAGACATATGTATATGCATATAAAATTAACTCACTCAGCTTGTGATGTGGAATCCTGTCGTACATTTTCGACGGAGACTCGTGTACTGTAGCGGACAGCGAGACTCGTAACATTATATACGCCGCGTATTTGTTGCAGGTGAAGTGTGAAATTTGTCGGATTTTAAAGCATCGAGACGTTTTACTGACTAGTTATGAACTTTTATTAATGTTAAGTTGAACGCATGCATAAACGCGATAGAGCCTAAAACAGATATATGACACGTTACTGCTTTGTAAATTGGATAGTTGTGTTTAACTTTATTTTATTATAATTCAATATGAAACTAATAATGTAGTCAATTAAAAGCATTTCCGTTACATAGACTATTTTATTCCGAATAGTTTTAATGTGTGAATAGATAAATAAATAAAATAAACTAAACAGCAAAACAAAATGCCTGAATGAAAAATAAGCAAACCATTCTGTGTTGAAAATAAATGAAACATATATTTTAGCAGATTTTGTGATTGATATTGTAATTGTGTGAGTTATAATCCTCACCATGATTAACGGATCACCCAAGTAATATCAAAAGAGCCTTGTGATAAGTGTTCAGGGAATACTGACATTGAAGGCAGAACTTCTCAATATGGCACTGTGAGGAGAAGATTTTTAATTGGAACTAAAACCATCGATATATATTATATATTAATAAATGTTTTTAAAATTGAAGTATAGTAATAATGTCCTCCAAACCGAATTTCGGTCACGGCAGCCAATCTTTAACGGACTCTAGCCAGATGGCCGCAGAGTTGTGCAGTTCTGAGGGTCTACCGTGAAAATTTTTTTACGCAATTACGTGCCGAAACGTATTACAAACGAAATAATAAGCATATACCTACCATGAAAACACTTCGGATTTTTTAGGACGTACAAATGTCATACGACGATATTCGTGACGAATGTCGGCGCGAATGATGTTTCATGGTAAGAATAAGCACGAACGAACGTACGCAATTGCGTATAACGCGTTTCACGGTAGACTCCCTGTCATTGGCGCAGATGTGCAGGAGTTAACAGGAAAACCCAACCGCCCAACCCGGGATTCAAAATCGTGACCTCATGCACATCAGCCGCATTCACCGCTGCGTCACGGAGGCAGTTAAGTAGTAGGTGGCCTAACCCTTTTCACACAGAGAAGAGGCCTGCGCCCAGCAGTGGGACAGTTTAATACAGGGCTGATATTATTATTTACTGAACTAAAGCGTAGACCATTACTCAATGTTGACAAGTTCATAGGTTAAGGAGGACATTTAACAAAACTATGCATTTTAAATACGCTCGCAACATATTCATTCCGTTTGGTTTATTATGAACACTAATATGATATAACAACACCTGACGTATATGAGATAACATCGAAGCGTAAAGTTTATCTTAAAGTCAAGAGACACGTATCGTAAATATCACGTTTGGACTTGTTGTCATAATTTGCACACTTAAAGAGGTGTGTTGCTTACATTATGTCAGATAATAACACACCTCCGTATATTATGTGTAAATTATAACAACGTTACAGAATGTACGAGATGCCATCGTGTACCTAGTTATGACGAGCTGAGTGGTAATTACTTGTTTATATAGCAAATAAAAGTTGAATACAGTCTAACGAGAGAATGGTAATACTGAATTATTACTAGCGATTGCTCAATTGCATTCGAATGAATTGACTACATCATATTAGATACATTAAGATTTTTATTGTGATATATCGTAAGTATAATTAACACTCTTAGTGTTAATTTTTATATTTTATTTTTTATCTCGTTTAAGTCAGGCTGTATAGATCAGTGCGTTGCATCCTTTTCACGAAATTTTAATTTTTGTCTAATTTCTTTGAAGTAATTAAGAACTCTAAAACGAGGAGATTGCACGTTTAAGAGGTCTTCAAGATGCATCCTAGATGCGTGAAGTGAGCTAAATATACTATATTAAGATAAAACTCTATGGAATCTGTAATCATAAAATCAGAGTATGTACTTTGGATTTTTCCTGCTTGGTGAAATTCAGTAGCATTTTATTCGGTTTCTTAGTAATAGCATAAATTCTACTATGCATTTTCGGAGGGAACTCAGAAGATGGAAGTAGAGAATACTATTACCGAGTTTAAATTTTAAGCTTATGACTATGCTTAAAATTTGAACTTGGTGATAGTATTAAGCAACTTGCATCATTTTATTAAACACAAATCGGGCAGATTTTCGAATGATTCTCTTCTTACTATACTACTAGCACCATAAATTGCTCCGAATGAATTGAATAAACGCGTGTCACTAACGCAACAGACCCATACACACAGTAGTTACCTATAACAACAAGCCTTTTGTATTTTATTATTCTATCATGTCAGAATTCTGTAGGTTAATAATTATTTCATTATTTTATTTATATCCTAATTGATTTTATTATTTGAATTATTATTATTCTGAAATAGAATAATATCGATTGCCTAGATTTTTTGGTTTTGTGTGTCATTGTTTACTTATCGATCGAAAACCGTGCTCTGAGAACAAGCATATTTATAATCTGTTTATATTCCAAGTTCTTGTAAAATATATGTTATGTACGGTACAGCAAAATTTTATCTAGTAATAATATATATTATTTGATTGCGTGGACCGTGTCTCAAAGTCTTCTGTATGCAATTATGTACCTTCATGGAATGTTAAATGGTAAGGCCAGATAGAGTTTTTAAGAAAGAGCTGTGCTGTCAACACAGCACCTAGTGATCACTATACATATTACAATGTTTAATTATAAAATCGGAACATCGTTATCTCAGAAATGCATCAGTAGTATATTTTTATTTGCTACGATGCACGGTTGAATTTTATGCCACACTCTATATATTGTTTTAATGTATTTTTATCTGTTAATTGAATGATGTATTAATCTGTCTGTGCAAATGTTTTTATCATATCGTATAGATATGTTTGTTTTGCACGGATGTAATATTATAAAGAGGAAAGATTAGTTTTTGTTGGTTTGTAATAATTTAACTCAAAACTACTCAACCGATTTTAAACATACTTTCACCATTAGAAAGAAAGCTATATTGTCACCGACTAACATAGGTCCTATTTTATTTAATAAAAAAGAACTGTTACGCCTAAATTACTTTTATGCGAGCGAAGCCGCGTGCAAAAGCTACTATTATAAAATTACGAAAAATTTTCAAGTTGTAGGAATTAGTTGTTAGGTCAGTTTTATTACAGAAAAAATAGAGTTGGTACCAATTTTCCTTTTAATCTGATCCATTGAGACATTTTATATTTTCAACTGACTACTGCTATGAATGCTCAATAGTAATCAAGTACAACAAAACATAGACACACAAAACGGTGTCTATCGATCGCGTAATTGCGACTTGTTTAATTTTCTGCCATATTTGGTTTCAGAACAGTAAGACAATTTTTTTATAAATAGAAGTAACGCGCTACTACCCAAATATAGTCATATCCTAACTAATATTATAAATGCGAAGGTGGAGTTCTTTGTTTGTTTGTTTCCTACGCTTTCACTCCTTAACTACTCCACTAATCATCATGAAATTTCGCATACACGATGTCAGTGGTACAGGAAAGGACATAGAATATCTTTCACCCAGAAAAAAGTACTGTACCCGAGGGGTAGATGTTTATTGACCAAATCTAGATTGAGGCGAGCGCAGCCGCGGCCACAATCTAGTAATAAGATACAAACACAGTGTTCAGTTTAGTACACACATAGGTGCAACTGGAAAAGTACACAGATCTAAAGAGCACCCAGGGTAACCGCTGCTTTCTATAAAATTATACTTTAATATTGTCTTACGTTTACTCGAATGTTATACATTGAAAGAAAGAAAAAAAATTATACGGATTTTATCGCATTGTTAATTTTTATTTATAATTTTCTATTATCACATTTTTTAACATTAAACTACAACTGTTAAACAGTTTTACTAGTTACTGTTTACTTCTATTTAAGCTATTTAAATTATAAAAGCAATTTAGATTTAGTCTACATTTTTCCTCGAACTTTCGGTTGCTTTTCAGCAGCCATGTTCACGGGAACATGGCTAAGCTTTACGACCTACCTTCACGACAAAGTATAATTTTGCCATATTCACGGGGAGACTTAAGTAGAGTTGTACATTTATTTTTCTTAGCCCATCTTATGTTATCAATAAATAGAGGCTTTAAAGTGACAGCCATCCTCGCACTTGTCATAAAGAGATTGTACATGCAGATACATACATATTCAGATGACGTTTTATCTTTGTTTTGTTTGTGTGTGACTTTAATTACGATAAGATAATTTAAAATTGTTAAGTACGAAGTTATTTATGTACAGACAGCAACGCGGGTGTGATTATCATTTCGTAGCAAGCATTCATATGCTACGGGGATAGGCATAAGCAGCGATATGCTACTTAAAACAATGGTTGGAAAAATCTATTGACAATCCAAATGCAAATGTGTGAGTCTAACAGACCTCTGCTTATGCTTTTGAGCATCCTAATTAATATTATAAATACGAATGTGAGTTTCTTTGCTTATTTGTTACGCATTTACGATGCATTCACGCCTTAACTACTCGACCGATCATCATGACATTTCGCATACACATTGTCAGGAGTACAAAATAGGACATCCACCTTTCATCAAGAAAAATTTATTATTCCCTAGAGACAGAAACTGATGCACAAAACTAGATTAACGCAAGCGCAGCCGCGGGCAAAACCTAGTAACTTTATAATGTAAGATTGCCTTGTCTGTCTATTGGTATAAATGTGAACCATGGTGCTACTACTCAGATCGGGCTAATGTTTCTTGAAGGTATTTTACAATAATTGTAAGTATGTCTCTTGAAGGTATTTTACAATAATTGTAAGAATGTTTCTTGGAGGTATTTTACAATCATTGTAAGACCATTGAAATTAAACTACTATATACGGATTTTATTGTGTTGTTTATTTGACAGTTTATTACATAATTTTGAAAATTGTTATCCTACTACTATTAAACTTTACAAATTTTTTAAGCTAATTAAATTATTATTAAAACTATTAAAACTATTTAGATTTAATTTAATTTTACACTTTCCCCGAAGTTGTCTCAGTGTTCATTGAGACAACTACCATCTTAGTCTCCCTGTGACCATGGCTGCTGAAAAGCAACCGAAACGTCGAGGAAAGTGTAAAATTAAATTAAATCTAAATAGTTTTAATGATAATTTAATTAGTTTAAAAAATTAGTAAAGTTTAATAGTTTAGTAGTAGTAGTGTAACAATTTTCAAAATTATGTAATAAAGTGTCAAACAAACAACGCGATAAAATCCGTATATAGTAGTTTAATTTCAATGAATAATATTCGCGTAAACAGAAGACAATATTGTAAGAGTACTTACAATTATTGTAAAATATCTTTAAGAAACATTAGCCCGATCTGAGTCGTAGCACCATGGTACTTATTTCTAAAGGTTACTACTAAGTAACCTTTAGAATTAAGTCGCGGGAAACAACTAGTTCAGTTCAGTAGTTAAAATAAATTACTCTGTGGTGCCAACATTTAACGCTGGTAACATTATCTATATTTTAATATGTGAAGCAAAAATTTTGTACGCCTTTTTACGAAAATTGCGCGGACGGAGGAGTATGAAATTTGGCACAATTAAAAATTTATATGGAGAAGGAGTGGCGAATCCTAATATTTTTATAAAATATGCATTAGAAATATATTAAATTAATGAAAAAGCACTACACGCACATAACCATGCATCTGACATACGCAGTCGAATCGTATTCGTAGTACCTATTTCGGCTTTGTTCGTCTGACGTCGTACAATTCTTCGTAACTATGGCTACATATACCTTATTTATATGTTATAAAGAAAAAAGTAAACAAACAATGAAAGAGTATAGTTAAGTAAATATTAATTTGTTTGATAAAGATAGTAATTTAACCTGTATAGCCTTGGCGAAATCTAAATGAAATATGATTATAAGGGTAGAATAGATATACATATAGACAATAAAACCTTAATAACAATCAAACTAAAATTTAAATCTATTGTGGTCGAATTTTGACCACTAGGCGACCGCTAGTAATTTTAACAATGCAGTCAGTATAAAAAAATTCAGTTTTAAATTTTAGATTGTCTGTAACTGTATTATTTTTAAATATGTCATTTTTCTATGCAAATAAAATGTGATTGTTGTGTGAAACCACACATATAGAACATAGCAGTCTGAATGATCTCGTGCCGTGATATGCCCTTGAATAGGGTCCAGACTTCTCTAAAAAAGTGCATTTGTGCTTTCAACGACAATTTTTATTTCTTTCTTGGTGAAGCTTCAATAATTAAGATAGCAACATTGGCTCTAATTGTCGTGATGTTGCAAGCGTTTATGGAGTTGCGTATTGTCAATTAAGTAGTATATTAAATGTTAATAATATAAAGGCATATTTCTATATTTTTTGTCCGTTAAGTAGTGTTACCTGCACAGAAGGCCCAATGGCTTAAGTTATGAGCTGTTGAGGTTCGTTTCCCACGGCGGTCAAATACTAGTATGTATGTGATTAGCAAGATTTTGTTTCGAGACTTGACATTCTCAGTGTCTGTTGTTCCAATGTTTGTAAGGTCGCCAATACAAACAGTCAATTATTCTTAGTTCAAGTGTTGTCGTTTTTAAGACAACTAAAGAGTCTTTCAAGTCAGTCCTTGACTTCCCTGAAGGGCTTGAATAGTCAGAGCGCCTGTTAGAGATTTTTGGACTGGCTCCAATAATCTCTAACAGATGTTCCTACGGGATCCAAAAATACTAACTGTTATTGGTGGTCATGACAGCTTTACGTACTTTTTGGGAGCTACATTGGATGTCATTTTTAGACTTTGGTGGTCGAAAATCCCTGACTGAATCAAACCCGGTACTTATATTTATGCTACTATATTAGCAAGGTAGTATAAAGATCCAATGTAGGTATTAAATCTATAGCATAGCACATACGTCATTGGATTAGCACAGTTTTCTTGAGGACACGGTTGTGTATTTAATCATTATAATACGATTATCACAGTCTACCTAATTTGAATATCAAAAGTCGAAAATGGCTGAGAAATGGTGTTGGTATTGGGTAATTGTTTAGCCGGTACTCATTTCCGTCTATCCCAAATCCTTCTGCACGGTTGTTGGTTTAGTGCGATCACTAGCACACTATAATTCGACCATTTATACAAGATTCAGCAGCTTGTCTTGAATTCGGCATAGCTTGCTGTATCACAACCGGCGCATAAACAATGTGACAATCATTGCACATTAGTGTAATATGCTGAATTGAAAGCAACTTGTAAAGACGAGCCAGTCAGTTGAAGTCACTAGTTGTAGTTAGACTGTTTTAGTAGCTGCTTACCCAGAGATACATCTAATTTCAAAAGACGCCTTATCTATCGCCGTGTCATCCCTATATAATTTCTTATATTAATATTGTAATAGTAAACCATTCACAGTAAGCCACAAACAGTCTGAATACGGTTTTATACTCACGGTCTAGGCTTTATTTAAAATAACGTGTATTTGAAGCCAGTCTATTATTTGAAGTCGTACACTATACCGTCGTATTTTTTTCATTCAGACGGAGGCTTTCTATAAAGTGCGCCGGGTCGCGCTCGACGTTCTTCTTGTAATCTCGCTTCAAAGTTTTGCGACAAAATAACTCATATTTTGAAGAATTATTCAAAACACCTGCATCGTATTATCTTTGAACGAAACTACCTACAGTGTCTTGTCTAAAAATCTCACGTAGGTACTGCAAGTAGGTACAGCATTAACAAACACAAATCTCTATTTTCATAGAATCCGTTTGTGAGCGGTAACTCGGTGCTCGGATTAATATTTCATGAATGAAACACAAACGAATCAAACGTTAGTTCGGCTCCGATATTCCTTTATTCACTTCGAATACAGAATATAAAAAGAATAAAACATGGCCCCGGTCGCTCAAGGCTTCGCTGTTGTCGGATTGTATAATATTTTGACCAAAGCGGTTTAAAACTCTATTTTCGAGAGGAGCCTTCAATTGCTACAGAATATAAGATATGGATTTTTCACGCCAAAAACGCACTGAAAAACTTTCATCTTATAATAGAGAAGCGATTAAATTTATTTAAATACGATGAGATAGCGTAACATAAGTAACAAAATTACAAACGTATCTTTATAAGATTCAGTGAAAACGGATCTCCACAGACCGTTCTGTAGTCACGAGACCTTTCGCTTGATCGATGGAGATTACTTCGGGGACTTTCCACTTTTCACGCGCTTTTTAGCTCGTTTAGTCACCTTCCCCGGAACTGTTTCTGATTGTAATTTTATAAAACGACCCATCATATTCTTGAATTTATAGAACCCTTCTTCTTTGATATTACTTGATCTCGTACGTTTATTGATTTTATCAGAGCCCTTCAATGACGCGTCTTTCTTTACCTTGGTATCATTTTGTTTATCTTGCTTCTGTTTACCTTTGTCCTTCACGTTTATAACCTTAGTCATTATTTCGACCACGTTACACAGTTGGCTTGAATTGCATTAAAATCATCTTTTATAAGCCTACGGGATTCTCGCGATTTATACGTCAGTGTCACAGGCACGTGACGTTTGTGTGATGTGTGAAAATATTTGTTTTAATCTAGTTGACTGAGTTCTATGAAAAGTTTTGTACAAGTTCAAAGTTACCTTTTTATACAACTTTCCTCTTGATATTTTCTAGAAACAGCTGAACTTTAAAAGGAATAAAACAACACCATTACGTAATATTAAATTTTTCTCTTTGCTTTTACATTGCACCATTTTTCTTTTATATAAACGTTGCATAATATCTCGCATATTTTTTTTTAATGGGCCGGGCAGATAAGTATTCTATTTACGTTTTGCCAGCTATATTCAGTGGACAAACCACATGCTTTGTCTTAAAATAGCCACAAGTTTCACGAACAAGAGGGAAAGCTCAATTTTGTCTACGGGATATAGTTTCGATCTCCGAGGATTTCTACATGTATAAATCCAATAAATTCAAACTTTTTCGTACACAATTTGAGTTTGATGTAAAATAAGAAGATAAAAGTAGAATTCAAGAGTAAGCATCAAGATTTCAATGCACATTTCACTTATAATAAGAGATTATTGGAATGCCGCCTATATATCAAGAGCTCGAAGACGTTTGCGTTCGAAAAAAGCTATTCTCAGATATTTACTTTTTAAAATTCAATTCACGCACAGGTAGGGAGGTCTCGGTGGGAAATAGTGGAGCTCAGCAGTAAACGAATGAAATAATCGATATAAGAGCACGGGCGTTATGCGTGCCACTGGCTCGTAGCACCGCATCGCGCCGCGTATAGGCCACGTGACCTCTCGCACAAATCACAGTAAACACTATTATTTCTCTTAAGTTTTTGTTACGATACTCGTAAACGCTATCCTATCTTATACCTATTATGAACGCGAATGTGAGTTTGTTTGTTACACTTTCACGCCTTAACCATTCGACCGATCATCGTAACATTTCGCATACATATAGTCAGAGGTATAGAAAAAGACATAGGATTCCTTGATTCCTTGATCTTTGATCCAGAAAAAAAGTACTGTACCTGAGCGAGTGAAGCTGCGGGCAAAATCTAATTCTACAAATAAATATCAACAGCCACGAGTCAAAGGAACAGGAACACGAGTCAAAGAAGAGCTGCCTTCATTTTTCTAAAGGAGTAAAAAAGTTGATTTACTTATGTGTACAACCTTGTTGTGGTTTTCTTTGAAACTCTTTTTGAAGATCAATAATCCATTAGCCATAATTATAAATTGGTTATGATAAAGCTTTGTTCTTTCACCAATACATTATTTTGCCGAAGCTTGATATTGGGTTTTTGTTAGTAATATCAAAGAATAGATAGCAGGATTACAAGACTTAATTATCTACTACACAAATTGATTCTGAAGTAGGGCTGTACCTTCTTTATGATTTTGATAGACTTACTTTAATTAATTTTATTTATGGCAATTTGTATAGTCGTGTCGGCCAATCGTGTATGGAATTTAGAAAATATTATGGCATTAAAACAGTAGCTTAGTGGGAAGTCGTATGGCTGCCATGCAAACGTCTTGAGCCTAAGCCCAAGGCACGCACCTCTGACTCTCCGAAGTTATATGCGTATTAAATAGATCATTATCGCTCGCTTTAACGATGAAGGAAAACGTCGTGAGAAAACCTGCATGTCTGGGAATTCTCCATAATGTTCTCGAAGTGAAGTCTGCGAACCCGCACTGGGCGAGCGTGATAGACTATGACCTAGCCCTTCTCACACTGCAAAGAGGACCGTGACCAGCAGTGGAACAGTTTATATACAGGGTCGATATTATATTTATTGTTGTGTATAATGACATTTACTAACTAAAACTGAGTATATGATTAACGAAACCCGAAACTTGGTTTTACTTAAGTAAAACCAAACCAAACTAATAAAATATCTAAGGAGAAACTTCGAGACGTTATTAAAATTCAGAAGCTCAGTTCGAAGCAAATAGCGTTGCCAAAATTGTAACAAAGCTTCGGATAGCATGTTCACAAAACATTTGAGTGTATTTCTATACTGAGTCCGGATTGACATGATTTCGACTAAAATGACGACGTTCACTGAGAATAGTGAAATCGGCTTTTTACTTTTGTCGAAGGCATGAGTGTGCATGTAGCAGATAAAACTAAGATCTTCGATATATTTTTCGGATCAAAAAAGTATTACGGTATTTTTCAATTGAGACATTTTTGATAGCAGCGCGGTATTAGGAATCGTGTTTTGATACGAGTATAATTCTGTGCCTCCTGTGAAAAGTGATACAAGTCAAAAATCAACAGTTTACAGGAGAACAAGAACAGGATTTTAAAAACCTAGTTCGCTTTCTAAGCGACCTAGGTAAACTTGAGTACTTTTTTTTGTAGATAATACCATCACTTTCACTGTTTATTTACATTTTTGTGGGCAATATTATAAAGTTATTGTTAAAAAACCTATAAGTTGAACCTTTTTTATTTCTAATACATGCTCTGATGACTTGATAAATGATACAACTATAGTTAAATAATATTGCACTTATAAGTTGTCTTTGTGTAAGATGAAAAATTAAATGTGCAAATAAATATATATCACACTTATACCATGGAACACGAAAAATAATGTGTGCCTCCTCTACCTCTATAAGTATAGAGGTTACAACTTGAAATACAGTCATATATCTATATTCACAATATTTTTGCAAAAATCCTGCCAGTTATATCACTTTGCACAAAATTATCTCCTAAATTATGGTAACAACTCAACTCATACCACACATCACAGGAGGCACAGAATTGTATCAGGGATGTGGTACATCTTTATTTAGCCAACTTGTTGATATGAGTTGTAAAATACTAAAATAACATTTAATTGAGTTTCTTAAAAAGAGCTGTGAGTTTCTTGCAGGTAGCTTCTCTTCTATCAACCAACTTAAATGTAGCTTCAGTTATTTAGTAAATTCACTAATCAGTAAGTTTTAGTGTACATAAGTGTTACTTTGTGACATAAATGAATAAATGATTTTTGACTTTGGTTATGTCTAGGTTCCATGAGGTCTCATGCATTTATCCCTTAAAGGGTTGGCAGAAATGTATGACAATTACATTTTGCCATCTATGTTTTCAAATCTGACGCAACAGGAGGTGTACCTTATACCGACTACCAGGGTTCCACGGGCTATTACTGAGAATCGTCAATAAATTTTGGGTAGTATTTAACTGCACAGCAAAAAAATACTAATTGAACAGCAAAATATGATACCAAAAATACTAATTGCACAGCAAAATATATTTAAAGAGATTAAACTAAGTCAACGGAGTAATTTTGGGTGGGTTTAAGAAGGAACCTAACATAACCTAACCCTTCCGAGACGGAATGCAGTGATTTGCGTATAGGTGCTCGTTATGCTGTGCAATTAGTATTCTTGATGGTCATTATATTTAATCGCATAAATTTTTGACCAATCAGGGAATTGAACCCGTGCCGTCCGTATCCTCTGTGCCACAGAAACAGACATATTAAATTCGGAAAAATACGTTATGGTAATGTAATATTCCGTAGCTCGTGAGTAATGGTGATGTCTCACAAATATCGGCACACCTGGCAACACCAGCGCAGCCCAGATTGTAATGCGAAAACTTATTATAACAGTTTCATGAAACAAATATTACTTTCTTGTTTACAAAGAAGTATATACTCGCTGGCTCGCTCATACTTAGAACTTAGTCAGTGGTTTACTTACAATAAGGCATTATAAGAAAAGCCACACAGTATTTTTAAGTTGAAGGGAACGAGTACAGGATATAATATTACTACTTCTGTGGCGTAGCGGTTGTGAATACGACTGCTGAACATAAAGTCCCAGGTTAAATCCAGCTCAAATCCAAGACGGTACGCTTTCAGCGATCATTTCTCCCACGTACGTGCAAGCTCTGGAATGAACTGCCTGCTTCGGTGTTTCCCGAGCGCTATGATATATCTTTCTTCAAACGAGGTTTAAAAAGAGTTCTTCTTTCACGGTAGGCAGTGGCTTTGCTGTGTCCTGACATTGCTGAAGTCCATGAGCAGCGGTTACCACTTTCCATCAGGTGGACCACGTGCTTGTCAGCCACCAATGGCAAAAAATAAAGGTTTTAATTCTCGGGCTAGGACCTTTCGGGGACAAAGGCGACTATGTAACTATATATGTATGTAATAGTATCTAGTTTTTCTGTTATGTAATTTTCAGTAGCGGTACGAAGTGTGGAAATGTGTCTGCTAGACAAACGAGTTACCTCATATACCGTGAGATTGAAAATAGTGGTAAAGAATGTAATACCTTTCCTTCCTATCTCCTATAAAGACCATGTAATAGAGAGTGCGTTTATTGCATTCCTGGTAACGTCATTCTGATAATCTATTATTATGAAATAACTTTAACTTTATTAAATAAATCCAAAAACAAATTTTGATTATTTAGAATCGTACCCTTGTTTTAGTTTACCCTTGTTTGTTATATAGATTAATAATAATAATAATAATAATAATAATATCAGCCCTGTATTAAACTGTCCCACTGCTAGGCACGGACCTCTTCTCACTGTGAAAAGGGTCCACCACGCTGGCCGAGTGCGGGTTAGCAGACTTCACATATCTTCGAGAACATTATGGAGAACTCTCAAATATGCAGGTTTCCTCACGATGTTTTCCTTCACCGTTACAGCAAGCGATAATTAACTAATTAATACGCATATAACTTCGAAAAGTCAGAGCGCCTTAGGTTCGAACTCGAGACCTCTGCGTGACAGTCCAATGGTTTCCCACTAGGCTATCGCTGCTGCTTATATAGATTATAAAAAGTATTTATTGTGATGTATGTCTATTGTATTGTCTACTTATACTTCACAAACTCACACACTGATAATACGCAATTTGGAAAAATTGTGAATGACACAAAATTTTGTTTCTTATGGGGATAGAACGAACGAGAAAAAATAGCCACAACATTCGACGCAATGGCAAAGGTTATGTGAGCACATAAGCCACTGCGCCATCCATACAAAGTGTACTTAAAAACAAACCAAAATCACAACAATTGTTCAAACAAGCTAAACTTATTACATAAAGATCAAAAGTTAAAGAAGAAAGTAACAACTTGAATCACGCAATTCGTTTCAAAGACTTATGCCGCACCTAATTCGAAGATATATTTGCCAGTACTTTAACTAAGTTCAGAAAATTGCACTTTAATCCAGCGAATAGGGGCTTGATTCTGAGTCTCGGAGCTTAATTCGCCTGAGGATATATCCAGCGAAGTCGGAACTAGAACTCCGAACTGCATTTGTGTGATACAGAGGAACAGTCCAAATATGTGTTCAAGCACATAAGTTTAACGAATACTCAAGAAATATATATGGAATAGAGCTGCAATAAGAGTGCTCTGAACTTGGTAAGATAATCATAGCTGACGGAATAAGGTAAATAGTTGCCTATATTTAATATTTAAATTATTTTACTCATAAGAGTAAATAGCTATCAAAAGAAATCTTTTAGTGTAAACAGTTTCAAAATTGGTTACTAAATGACGGGTAATTAATAAAGCGAAGCGGAATGCTACAAGTTAGAGCACGTCCGGGTCCCACGATGCGGCTGTCCCTATCCAGAGGAGTTTGGTATTATCAACCTTTTTCTATTGCAATAGTTGGAGTGGGCAATCGGAGGACGCGTGACGGGTTCCTCTCTTCCCAATTAGTTTATTACAATGGATTTTCGCCAAGTAACGCCTAACTAGATTCAATATAACGGTATAGATAATGAGCCAGGTCGTCCGGCAAGTCACTGTTATGGAAAACCAGCGTAAAAGTAAGACCAGTGACTAAGACTGCCGGAGACTTACATAATTATGCAACTATCTACTTTCGAAGTATATATAAGTTTAACTACGTTGACACAAAACTCAGAATTTTATTTTACTAGATTTTGCTCGCGGCTTTGCTTTCTCGGGAATGGTACTTTATTTTGAGATGTAAGGTACTCCATGACATTTTCTGTACCCCTGATAAAGTGTTTATGAAATGACATGATATCAGTCAAGAAGTTAATGCGTGGAAGCGTAACAAATAAAGAAATAAACTCACATTCGCATTTATAATATTAAGTTAGGTTTAGGATTATATACTAGCTGCAACTTCGTTCTTGCGTATAATTGTAACGTGATAGTACTATACGTTTTACGGCTCACACCAACGAGAAAATAAAGAAGAAAATGGTGTTACAATTTATAACGTCTATTTTAATATTACCATAACGCATTATGCAGTCGACATTTTACTAAAATCTGACTAGTAAATTTTGTGTGAAGTTTGGACATAGATACAGGCAAACAGACCTCCTCCCAAAAATATTAAAATGCATATTTTAGAGATTACTAATAACAAGATATTTAAAAAAATATATAAATTTAGTTATAAACATCAAACGTCGTTAAAATTCTCTAGAAGATTAATTTGGCCTAACAGTAAAATAAATTTATTTAAAATAAAATATAAATCATATAAAAGATTGGTGTGATACTTTATTAATATATTATATATATTATAATTTAAATGTTATTAAATTAAAATTCACATTTGTAGAATCCTGGTGAGGTACCTTGTATTGGCTAGATTTAAACGTCATTTATAAGCACTTTGGTATAGGCAAGAACAGAGAAGTACGATTATTATCATATAAGTTTTCTTATGTATATTTTACTTAGTGTAATAAGTTTGTCGTATAAAATATAATTTGAGGTACATTAATTAGCATATTTTAATGTATTCCAAACCAATATTATCGTTTGGAAAACATTGCAATTTTGAACGATATAATATTTACTTAGATAACCATTTGATGATGACCTCTTATGTCTAAGTGACTATAATCGAGAAGTCAAACTGTCTCTTAGGAACAACTTAACTGACTGAAATATAAAATGCATTGATTTTTAAGTTAAAATAGCAGCTGAACATTAGTATAAGTTTTATTCAAATTCTTTAAGTTATTTCTAAGTTTTTAGAGAACAAACATACGGAGAGACACAATTAAAAAAAAGAGTACTTCGTGCATTTTTCCTTTACTAGCTTATGTAGCAAATTTTCATGGATATGTACGGAAACAATTCTTGATCCCCACCGTTCTATTATCGTATAGATTTATCGGTATGTTCTTTCATATATAATTATGAAGTTTTTTACCCGTTCCATCAGATCATTTTTGCATTATTTCATGATCTATACACATAGTAAATCAGCCAGCAAATAAATAGACGTTTCATATGTTTGTGAAGCTATGAGTAGGCGCCAACTGGTGTACAAACAAGAGGCTTGGCTGCCATTAGCCTGCGACAGAAATAAGTGACAATCGATCTGTCGTGACGTGACGCCAACCGACTGATTTGTTGGTATAATGGCTTTGAATAATGGATTCCATAGCAGTAGCGTGCCTTAACGATACGGCGTAATGGTACAAGCCGATTATTATTTTGTGGTAAAGAATTTTGATTTCGAAAAATGACTTTTTATAAATGGTTTGGTAAATGGTGGCGCGCTAAAAGGTTTTTATATTGGCTGCAATATAATTTTGCCGCCAAACTTATTAATATTTTAAATACTAGGCGTGTCTATTAGTTTGTTAGTGTTTTTTTGTAGCAATGGTGCAATTGATATACGGTTAGTCGTGATACTTTGCGATCCGAAGAGTGACGTACTTTTGTCACAGAATACATATTAGTACTATTTATGTGTTTTAAATTCAAATAAAGCAGTCAGCGGCGAAGCTAAGGTTTTTATTCTGAAATGCTAGTATTTTTTGATTTGTGAATTTCAATAAGTAAATACTAAAATTACAAATCAAAACTTCAATTAAAATCAATGATCTCTATGCTTTATTTACTTGTGTTTATTTATGTATAATGGACTAATTAAATAATCTAATGTATTTTTTGATACATTATACATTTTATAAAGGGCTCTGTTCTTTGAAATCCAATATTTATATACTTTTATCCGTGAGATATATGCATATAAGACAGGTGAACGTTTCACCACATGAATATCAAAAATCTATTAAGTTTTCGGGTCGCATCAGCGGCTTGAGTGCTTATCATAGATACGTTAGGTAAGGCAAGATAAAAAAACGATCCTTTACGAAAGAGTGAGGGTTTAACATGTCTTATAGATCAGCCCTTAAAGTACGGTTAGCTGGCTAAGCGTACTTTAAGCTCTTAGACTTAATGGTCTAGTGGTATACTAATGAAATACTGTATAAAACCTGTGTTTATATGTTGAAGATATATTTGGAAAACTAATAAGTTGGCGTAGCGGTAGTAAAAGTAACTGCTGCGTATATGGTCTCAAATTCGATTTTCGGGTCGTGCAAAGTATTACTGGGCTTTTCTGACCAGAAATTCTTTATATTAGCACGAGATTTGGAACTTTGCTCCATCGATGACAATAGGTCCGCCTTCTATAGTCGGCTATAACCTACTGCCATCAACGGAGCAGATCTGAATCTTACACGATATCTGGCGAAATGTGTGTGTTATTCAACTCTGCTCATCCTACGGATATATATAGGTATATGCGTAAGACTGTATATATGTAATTGGGACCGACTATTTAGTTTGTTCGTGTATTTGTTTTGGCACCACGAAAGCAACTGAACAGATATTGAAGCGGTTTTCACAGTTTGGACACTTGATTTTCAGCTTGAATGAATAATCATTGAAATATATTAAATTAAATTTTAGTACAGTATAACTGCAGACATGGTACATTAACATAAATTACGTCAGGGACAAGTCTAAAATATTGATGAAATTGTTAGTATGAAAACCATAAAGTTACCGATTTTCTTCATACAAAGCGGCAACATCATATTTTAACCTCTATTATGTCTACGTATGTGGTTATTTACGTGGAAAGTTATTACGGTGTCATCAATATTTTGAGGCTTATTTCTGTTTCTACGCCCACACTATTAATTGTATACGAAATAACCTAAATGACTAAATAATGAACATAGTAATAACGTCGTAATTTAGGGTCTGTTATTCGATGTTTTCATTCAATGCTAATACGCTGTATATATCTGTATTTATTTATATCCTTGCGATGTCTATTTGAAATCAATTGAAAATCAAATATTTGAGAGAAGCGTTTTTCAAAGCAATATTAAACTTATAATTTATTCAATGAATTAATGTGAACATCCGTTAAATCCGCCGATTAAATTTATCACACCTATCACAAAAAAGTAGATTTCCTGGTCAGTATTCAAATCCAAATTCGATCTTCCAATGCTCGATTTAATCGAAAATCGATTGTTTCACACTTAATACAAATAGAATCATAGATCGATTATTTTTCTTTCTAAAGGTCCTAGCAGACACGTTTCCTTATGTCCATGTGAGATAAGAGTTTTATTAGTATAATAACAAGTGGCGGTAGCATAATGGTAAAGTTTTCGTACGTTAGATTAAGTGGTCGTTAGTTTGATTCCATATCCTACTGAGTCTATTAGATTTAACTGAGCTAGAGTATTTACATAAGCATACTAATAAGTTATTCATGTATATTCACTATTTTTATTTTATCTAGTCAGAATTTGTTACTTTCAAAATCTCATATACATATAGCAGAAATTTGCTAAGACATCAATTTCGATTTAAAAGTTGTAGAAATATGTTTTATTAATATTGTATTTTGTCTTCGATAAAATTACGATACGACTACAAACGTATTGCTTTAAAACAGTCACGATTTTTGACCATTGCTCACATAATCAAGGTTACCAGTTAAAACATTGCGCCAGCATTCAAATTTCTGAATATTGAATAAAGTTTTATTCGTCGTTCTAGAGTAGGGTGTAACGTGAGTTTATTGCGGTTCAGGCTATTAACGTTATCAGAGTTATGTTACCGTTACCGGCTTATGAAGTGCTTTTATTACCTGCTTACAGGAGGTGGCAGAATAACGTTAACGCGTGCCTTGTATCGTTTGATGACGACAGTTACAGGTTATGACCAACCCTTGTGATTTCCTGAAGTTAAGTTCGCCTTTATGTTTTAAGTTGTTTGACTTGAACGTGTTTATGAGATAGTTATTTGTGATGAGACTTATAATTATAAATGGCGCATATAGCAGTCTGCATGCGCAAGCTATTCGCGTGGAGTACATGCGCAAGTTAATCATACGAGTTACATGCGCGTCGATTGTTTCCACGCATGTCGTTGTTGTGTATGTTTCTTACATACAATTTGTGTTCCTACGCAAAAGTAAATTGTACTTATTACCCCCGTCGTGTACAACAGACATATGGGTTGTCTTTTGAGTTTACTAGCTTTTACCTGTAGCTTTGCTTTTGACTCTAAGTAAAAACAATTATCCCACATAAACCAAACATATTGCGTTGCTTACAAGAACACTAACTTACTCTCACTTCCATGAAATATTTCTATACTGTTACTTATGTCGATCCGTAGCCCTGTTGTTACGAGAAGGAAAGACAAAATCAACAAATACGGCTTCGCGTTTAGAATGTTAGTAATGGAATAAGGTTTAAGTATTTTTGTATGCGATTGTCGACTTAGATTTTTGATCCTGGTTTAATTACCACTTCTTCTTCTCTCTTAGCCTTTATTATTCCCAAGTCACTTGGGGTCGGCTTTTCTGGTCTAACCGGATTTGACTGGATATCAGTTTTTACACGGAGCGGCTGCCACCTGACCTCCGCAACCCGAAGGCTAACGATACCCTAAGGCTAGACCAGTGTCAGGATATTAGAGGGTACTGACTTTCCCAATAACGACTGCCATAGATGTTCATGGCAGCCGGGACCGACGGCTTAACGTGCTCTCCGAGGCACGGAGCAGGCGATAATTGTCAATCAATACACACATAATATCGAAAAGTCATATAACTTCCGAAAGTCAGAGGTGCGCGACGTGGGTTCGAACCCGAGACCCTCTGCATTGCAGTCTGTTGGTCTCCCCACTGAGCTATCGCTGCTTAATTTAATTTTTATTTAATTACCACTTCAATAAAGTAATATAAAATGTTTCTTTCAAATATTTCTTCGTAGCTTAACAGCGTCTAGAATTATGTTCCACAGATGATAATAAAATTTAAGACGTGGGATATAAGCTAAGATAAAAAAATTAAGATATTGAATACACTGCAAATTGCAATACAATTCCGTAAAATCTCACCACT
The DNA here is from genome assembly GCA_930367265.1 of Catocala fraxini. Classification (NCBI taxonomy): domain Eukaryota; kingdom Metazoa; phylum Arthropoda; class Insecta; order Lepidoptera; family Erebidae; genus Catocala; species Catocala fraxini. The sequence continues at coordinate 11,255,969 of OV884044.1, read as the reverse complement.
TCCCTCGCTGTCAAGTCGGCTGTTAAAATACATTTTCCACAATAACTAAGGAAATAGTCAGTGGTTACTATGGATACTATCGAAGTGATAATGGAGACAATACTTTCAACAAGTACCTTGCTGACTAGATTAGTTCTCAGGTTGTATGAGAGAAACAATTTCATAAATCCTGACGACAAGTAAGCTATCAAACATACAATAACTAATTAGGTGCTAGATTTTTTATATTTCTTATATATTTAATAGAGCAAAAATAACACAAAAAACATTTTTATACTATCAACCTATCATGGTGTATCTAAGCTGTTACCGTAGCCTATAGTGTACCTAATACTATTCGTGCGTTAGTGATCCTAGAAAAGAGAAATTATTGCAAAAGTTATAGTTAAAAATTGAAAGGTTGAAAGTGCCGTAAGTGGCTTCGACAATGGGAATAGCATCTCCGTGGCTGTGTTTTTATTTATTTGCTTTGCTCGATTTGGCGGGGCATTGCTGTGACCGGAAAAATTAAGGGATGTAACGAATGCTATGAGTGAGTATGTGCCTCTCAAGCCTCTGGGGCTGTTAGTCACCAGACGTAACAAAGTAACAATGTAATTATTTTTGAGCTTGTTGTCTGTAATAGGATGGGCTATTCCTAAAAAACCGGGCTCATCATCACTAAACATTCGGAAATGGCGCGCTCTTTCACTTATAAAATCGATATCACTTCTTACTACCATAATCGCATTGATAATTACTCTTTCAATTAAAATCGAATAGGTCATCAAAAATATGTAATTAACATTAATAGGAAGTTGATTGATGGTTCTATTATTCTGAATTTTTCTCAAAAATACCTTTAGGCGATAGCTGATTAATTGTTTTAATGTCAGAACCGTAAAGTTGTCTTGAATTTTCAACAAGGAACTAAGTAATTGGAAATGCCAAACAGAAGATAAATTTGAAGAGAATAATAATAATATAGTAATAATATATTTTTTTAACACGCTCTGTTTACATGTTACACCTAAGGTCAAAAAATTCGGTACATATTATTACAGGTAAGTTGTATAACAGTTGTCTCCCAAACTAGGTAAACCTATATCTTGGGAGACAATATTTTATAAATGTGCGGATCTATGTACAACCCGTGTTTACCAATGTTATAAGCTGCACAGACGTTTTACATTTTTTAAGTTAGCTCACAATATATTTATCACCTTACGTCTAACATTGAACAATAATATGACTTATATGACTATGTACTAATCAGAAGAAATATATTTTTCAAAATATTAAAATTGTGTTAGTTTATGTGTGTGAATGTGAGTGTGCGTGAGTGAGTGTGTGTGACTGCGCGTACAAACATATGTACATATGTATGAGTTTAAGTGTGTGTATTCGTGTAATTGATGTGTGAGGGGTGAGTTATTGGGGACACATGAATGTATAAAAACCTTTACAATAATAACTTTTTTGTGTCATTATAATCTAGATTTAGAAGCCAATCTCTCACCTTAATCTTACATGCCAAGTGGCTTAGTGAATGTATTTTTAAAATTTTGTTTTACCTGTTGTATAGTCTGGCACTAACAAAATGAAATTGATTGTGTGCAAATGTGGTATCGTGACGTTCAGTTGGAAAAACGATGTCGGTTCGTCGTTTGAAATTACTAATAGGTAAATGACGGTGCCTTCTTAGGATACATTGCACGAATAATTGGCGGACTGTTAGTACTGCGCTATCTACATAAAGTTGTGAAGTTGGGTATCTAAATGGTTTGGAATATATTACTTAAAGGTGGCCCCTCTGTGTTCTTACCAGCCTAAGAAAATTAGTCTTATCAGCTCCGCCCCAGCATACTATACAGTAAGTAAGGAGTGATTGGCATAGAGCAAAGTATATCAACCTAAAAGTATCAATGTCTGCTAAGTGCCTAAGATTTTTAAATATATGTATCAGCTTTCTCAATCGAATACCCAAGTTCACTATGTGTGACTGCCAATTTAAGTGCATGTCAATGTCAACTCCCAGATATCGAACACTACATACTACTTTGAGAGGTGAACAAGAACAGTGAAAAGTGATATTATCACAGGAATGAACTCTGATCTGAAGTGGTGATTTTGGTTCCCTGATGCGTGAAATTGAGAATGGTAGGACTTTTGTCTTGTCTGTGTTTAGCGTCAGTAAGTTCTGTGAAAGCCAAAGGAGGACTGTATTTAAGCTAGTCTCTGCAAGTTTCGTTACTTCTTTCCAATGTTTTCCAATGTCCGTGAACCAAAAGAGCGGTGACATCAGCATACGTAAAGATTGAACAGTTCCTAAGGGAAAGAAGGCTGAGATCGTTGATATATAGAAGAAACAATGTTGGGCCAAGGACACTGCCCTGGGGTACACCATACTCAATCTCTGCGTCATCCTAAGAACATCACCAATCTTGACAAACTGAAAGCGGTTTTTGAGGTGGCTTTCAAAGAACTTTAAGGTAAGGCCACGAATTCCAACTAGTATTTCGCTCGAATCGTCACCATTACGACAAAGGCAATTCTGGCAAAAGAATATTAAGTGTCAAAAATTTACACATGGATTTAAATAAACATCTGACCACTATACCCGATAGAATTTCCCTAAGGTCCAAGTTTATGCGATCCACAAATCAATTTGTTTAGGGTCTGTTTGTATTTTGTGTATTAAATTTTTAAGTCTCACAATATAGGGACTAGGTACTCTGTAGTAGAAAGATAGATATTCAAAAGCTTTTTGTTACTCAATCACTGTTTACATCGCGGAAGGTCACGGGTTGAAGAATAAATAAAGGTAGATAATAAATTAATGTATGTCTCGTATTTGTTTGTATGGGACATTCATTTCATTAATTTCAATTTATATTATCAATCGATATATAAATGCAAAAATGCTGAGACTGTGACTGCTGTTCAGGAGATTTCAGGTTCAATCTCCGGGCCGTGCTAAGTGTAAGAAGAATGTTATGGTACTAATACAATCACGGAGTCTGGAACTCATTAGACGGCAGTTGGCTCTCCCTCTATTATATAAGTCTAAAAAGATAGCTGGATAAAATGTGGATGTAATAGACCTTTATTTTTATGTTTGGGAATGCATTGACGCATAGCTCTCCGCAGGGCGTCGGAGAGGTTTTGTCGGACTCACCGGGGAAAAGATGGTGAGCGACGTCCCGGTAATACAGACTAAACCCACAACGGTGTAAATAAAAAAAATAAAAAAATGTTTATTTGTCCAAAATAATGAGTTACCAACAAAGTAATTACAAAATAATGTTGTTTTTTGTTTACAAACGGTACTGGTCCTGTTTCCCAAACTAGGCTGTAGCCTGTATTTTGGGAGACAGTGCTCAGTCAAAAAGATGTACGCTAGACACACAGAATATACAGAAGCTGTTGGTGTACCTTTATTAAATAAATAAATAAAAAATAAAATAAAATAGACACAGTGGATGAAGTAGTTTTATTGATGTCGGTAAGTCACAAACATACTTATATATCTAAATAATAATATAATGATTATAATAAAATTCTACATAATATGCAGAATGTGGGTGAGTGTGCGCGCGCGCGTGTGTGCGTGTGTATGTGTGTGTTTGTGACTGGGTGCTCGTGTGTGTGTGTGTATGTGTGGGTGTGTGTGGTGTGTGTGTGAGGAAGGGTGCGTATGTGTTTGTTTTCCAATTTCATCAATTTGTTTACAATTTAATTAAAGGGTTTGTGTGTGTACTATGTATATAGTGTATTTTAATCTTTGAACTTGAGGAGTACTTCCGTATCATCGTAATCTAGCTGGAGTAGCCAGCTGGTTGTGATCGACTTAACCTCATGGATGTTGAGTCCCACAATATTTTGGTTATTGTTAAGCATATTATATAGTTTGCAACCAAAGCTCTTATACTGACGTCTGGCAAAGGCGGTTCTACAGCGAGTGGTCGAGCATACCGACTGCTTGCTACGTTTTCTAGGATCCGGAAGGGGAACAACCTTATGCACTCTTAAGATTGTTCTGAGTACAAAGAGCTGTCTAATAGTTAGTACTTTGTTGTCAGCGTACAATTGTTTAGTAGGGTATCTTATCGGCTTTTTATTCATTACTTTTAACACAGCTCTTTGTGCCCGTTTCAATTCAAGTAAATGTGTCTTTCTGGAACCCCCCCATACCGGCATGCAGTATTGAACGATGGATTGACATAGGGCAAGATATACCATACGTACTTTCTCTTGCGAGGTGACATCGCGTAGGGTTTTGAAGAGGTGTATAAGTTTTCTCGTCCTGTTTTTAACGGTTTCAACTTGTATGTTCCACGTCAACCCACTGTCCAACTGCACACCTAGGTACTTCGCATTTGTTACTTTTATCAAATCAGGGCATGTACAGTTATTATTAGCAGCACAGGTGTGAGCTTTAATGGAGAAATCCTGGGATGGAGAATTAATTTTAGATAAGTAGAAAGGAAGATAGAGAATTTTATTTAAATTTAGAGTAAATAAATTATTAGAAAGCCAGACCATGATTTTTTTAACAAGTATTCCGCTCTCTCTTTTACTATGTTCCAGTTTGGACCACTCACTACAATTGCGGTGTCATCAGCATAAGTGTAAATATGTGTATAAGGAAGAGACATTGTGCAGAGGTCATTGACATACAGCAGAAATAGTGTGGGACCTAGAATGCTCCCCTGGGGGACGCCGTAGCAGACAGTAGCCTCATTACTTATCAAATCTCCTATTTTTACTCTTTGTTTCCTATTTGAAAGGTAATCTTTAAAGAGACTATGCGTGGATCCACGGATACCAACCCTTTCTAGTTTATTAAGTAAGAGCGGGACAGAGACAGTGTCAAATGTTCTAGAAAGATCTAGAAATATACATAAACATCTATTATTATCGTCCAATGTCTTAACCACGGTATTAGTTAGGTCAATAACAGCATCTTCAGTAGAAACTCCAGATCTAAATCCATACTGGTTGTTAGCTAAAATTTTAAATTTATTGACGTACTGTTTTAATGAGTTGTTTAGAAACTTTTCCAAGATTTTTGATACCGCTGGTAATACCGAAATGGGACGATAATTGTTGACACAGTCTCTGTCACCGCCCTTATTATTGGGTGGATTAAAGCCTTTTTTAAGGCGTTAGGAAAAACACCGGTATTTATAGCGAGATTACATATATGAGCTATTGGGGGAATCAGTACCTGCCGGTGGAGTTTTAGAATATCAGATGATATGCCGTCCCACCCTGTGCCACAATCACACCGTAGTTGTAAAATTATATTCTCTATCTCACCCTCGGTCACTGGAAATAAGACCATAGAACCACACTGATTAATTGTGGAAGATGATGAGGATAAGCTCGGTATGGTGCGTCCTACGCGAGATTGGACTACTTTTTCGGCTAGATTCTGACCTATACAGGAGAAGAACTTACACATAAACTCCATACTTTGCATAGAATCGACATCCTTTCTTAAGAGTTCCGTGGGGCTATCATTTTTTAGATTTGTATTAGTGACGCTCTTAATGGCTCTCCAGAGGGCCTTAGGATTTAAGCCTGCCTCGTCAATAAGTTTCTTGTTGTATGCCAATTTCAGTTTCCGAAGAAGACAATTGCAAAAATTACGATAACGGGTGTATGTTATTTTAAGCGTCATGTTATGTGGCGATTTCCTGCACTTAGTATGTAGTCTGTCTCGATTTCTTATACATCGCACTAGCCCCGGTGTTATCCATGGTTTAAGGAACCTGTATTTTTTTGAAAATTTTGTGGTATACGTATGTGAGGTGATGATTGTTGATAGCATACTGATAAAGGTGTCGGTTGCCTGGTGTACCTCGACATAATCGCGGCGGGGCCGCGCGAATCGGCCGAGGTTTCGGCCCGCCGCCGTATGAAACGGCAGGCCACTACACAAAAATACCTACCCTATGGTTACTTCTAAATCATTAATTAACCTTACCAAAATTACGGAAATTTTGCGGAAAGTTTGGTGGACACAACCGTTCAAACGCAATGCACTGCTCGCAATGAGACGACACACACTGGCTCGCCTTGCACGTGTGCAGCCTGTGCGTAGCACATGCCTCGCCACAAACAAGAAGACAGACGAACGAGGCATTTGCTTCGAACGCAATGGCTCGACCCGTCTCGATCCGTCTATACCTTAATACACTTCTTGCCTTAACTAAAAACAATACTACACAACCTGAAGTTAGGAAGTGGATGCTTGAGCTAAACAATAGAGTTCTCTAACGATGATTATATTGACTTTTAGACTGTGAGTACTTTGCGAGTTTCTATGACAATTGAACGAGTTAGGACTAGAAATTAATCATAAAAAGTGGAGCACTACGGCATTGAGAGGCAAACTTCGTAGTTATTTATCACGATGCAAAGTCGTGAAATTGCCTTTGGGTTGGGACCAAAAATGTTATTTTAGACATGAAAATGCATTATCGCATCGCTAGTACCTGTTACACACGTTTGTATTCGTCGTGTCGGATTGTATTATTTATTACTCAATATCTATATTTTGTAATAAAGAACCTCATTTCAACACAATTACACAATTCATAAAAAATATATATTTTACTTTATACGTTTTACTTTTTCTATGTATTTTTTTAATAAAATAGTATTTGTATGCTACATTTTCTTTAATGGCTATCTATTTATTTAATGCTTATGTATTATTTATTTCTTTATTTTGAGTGCACTATTGGCAGACCAAACGTCAATTGTGGTGTTCGCTGAAAATCAGCGCTGTGTAGCCACAGCATTATGCTGAGCGCATCATCTTAATTTTGTGTCGTCACGTGGGACGTGCATCTGCACATAAACGACATTTTAATAATTGTTTTTAAAGTTTTCTTGTATTTTTATTTAATTATTTTTGTTGTACTTACATTTTAATAATAATTGATAGTGCATGTCATGACCGTGCAAAAATAAAAACATTTTCTTCCATTCTCTATGAGTATTTTATATGATTCGACTTGCATGCGCAAGTTGATGCACTTGCCCGGTTTTATGCGATGGCTACTTGCGTTATGACGCAAAGTGACGTCGTTTTCATGGCTCTAGGCGTTTTAGGTAAGGTTAAGCGGCATCCGAGTTTAAGGCAAGAATCTTGATGTACTCTACTAACTTTTGACTTTTCTAGTCATCGCTATAACACATTTTATAAAAATGCTTTAGCTATTTAGAATTTACCTATAATCACAAAATATTATAAAACATAGACCCCCGCCGCGTCTGTACTCGATAAACTTAAAAACTACTGAACGGATTTTCATGCGGTTTTTACCAATAGACAGTGATTCATGAGCAAGGTTTAGTGTATAGTGTATAATTTGTTAAGGTTTTGTACTACCTGTACAAAGCCGAGGCAGGTCACTAATATTAATATATGTGACTGCTGTGTTCAATTACTGTGTCAGGCAAATTGTTATTGTTCTATGAGTTTTCTGTCGAGAAATTATCAGTAATGCACAGGGCCTGTCACTGTGTTCAGTAAGCTGCAATAGGCTCGGCCAATATCACGTGGTCCCAAAAAATGTTGTTGGCAAAATGCCTTTGGCAGCCCTACTATTTATGTATGTATATGGATAAGTAGTTATATTGTTAATACAAATCAGTATAATTTATACGAGTTCCGTGGCGATGGCGTGATGTTATGATTTAAGTGTTGCGGACAGATTTCGCACAGCGTGTGGCGGAAATATGATAATCAGTGTTATGCATGCAAATTAATTCTGTAACAACAGTCGACGGTTTCATGTGATTTTACGTATTTTCAACATGTCTATAACAAATATTAATGCATTGTTATCAAACTTGACGTTACGATGACGATTATAGGCTCATTATTTCGTGTTCTGTCTAATGCTATGCTTAAGTTTTACTGAATGTGTGGGTTACCTAAGCTTAAGTGGCAGATTGGATTTTGACACTGAATATATTTGGTTAAAGAGTGTCTAGGTAAAAGATTTGTTAGCGTCTGTAGTGTAGTGGTTAAACTTAAGACTGCGCCGAGCGTAAGACAGGTAATGACAGAGCTCGTGCGGCGCATGTACATATCGGCGCGCGGCCGCCCGCGCCATAGTAAAATTGTATGGAGGATTTGAAGTGCTTTTTTGATAAATATGTATCTTAATTGTCAACCAATAACTTAAATATTTGGGACAGACAAATTGTAATATAACTATTTATATTTCGTTTAAGCTGTAAAATAGGATAGAATTCTACTGTTATAATCTAAAAATCACGTAACACATGCAAATTTATGTTATTTTGTAGGCGAAAATATTAATTATTTTAAGTTTTTTACACGGAGTAATTGTAAACACATTCATTGTAATGGTAAATGTATATTTTATATTTGTATTAAACTAAAAGTGTTGATTTTATTTACTTAACTGTGATCGCCTGTTTTGGCCCATTTCGCTCGGCGCAGTCTTAAATGTATGTTTAGTTGGAGACTATGCGGTTTCTGGTTCAAGTCCCGGATTAGGAAAATGTTATTGAGAATTTTCTTTAGGCAATTTTCAGTAGCAGATTCGGTTATTCTGTCCGGTGGACAAAATGTATTGACGAACAGCGAGGGTGATAGCTTTCTGCCTGTTCCTACACAAGCGTGTTACTAACTACATATAATAAGTCCTTTGATTAAAAAGCTAATTCTGTTTGAACTAGCTTTTGTCATCGGCATTTGTAAGTCATCTAGTGCAAAGTGATCTACATAATAAAATATATTATACAAGAACTTCAAATATACGAACTTAATATAATATTAGAGAAGGAAGAATATCATAGTACCTCATATATTTATTATTAGTCTAATTTAATGATTTAATTGTAATGAAAATAATAATTAATAGTTATTTAAATATGTAAGCAATTAATTAATAATATTAATGATTATTATTTATATAGCCAATAAAATGTTGTTTATACTATGATATTGATAATTTTATTATGATATGGTAATTTAAAATTAAATAAATATTTATGTATAGTTAATAATTTATATATAATTCATTTGTACGAGCGAAACATAATGATACTTTTTTTAATATGTTATACCTTGTAACCACCTATGATTCACAAATAAAACAATTGGATTTGAATAATTCCATTTAAGTATGCGTAAAAATCGCGAAAGTCTAAAAACGTTCAAACATAAGCACTTATTTATTACTATGTGTATATATTATATTAGATGAATATCGTGACTACTACTGCGCAGTAGAATTTATGTTTACTAAATCTAGGTACGGCGTTAAGTTTGGTCACCTCTAGTGATCTTTTTATATCACACGACGGCTATCCTTTTTAAGAATTAATTAATATATCGTTATATAACAGCGAAAGTTAGTACGTTGGAATACAAGGACCGTAAGTTCTAATGCATGCGTGTTTGTTTTTGAACGTACATAATATTTGTACGTACACGTACACGAACGTACATAAATTTATTGAACGTACATATTGTATACTTAATCTGTCAAATCTTAAAATACCAGACATAATTAAAAATCTATTGTGACTGGTCACCGGTGTGCCGCTGTGACTCAATAAGTTAATTAAAGTCGAAGAAAACATTTGTTTAGAATGTTCTCTAACATTTGAAGTTTAGTGGTTGAGATAGTTATTTACTATTTGGATTTGATTACTAAAATCTTCCCAATATAGAAGTTAGCATTTAATATTCTATATCTATCCTTATAGTTGTTACCGTGTCGCCGGTGTTGTTGTTTAATATTTATCCTTATAGATCTTATCCATGGCTGAACGTAAACCCTTCTTAGAGAACATAGTAACCCTGATTTTTGTCTTTATCTCAAGAGTGTCTTATTTATCTAAGGAATTTCACTACGTTTTATAATAATGATTTTTCCAAACACTTTCTATCTTTTAGAACTTCTTTTTATTATTTATTAAGTTCTTACACTTTAGGTGTAAGACATAAACGTATATATCTATTCAGCGATTTAAATTAAACAATCACCAAACTTGAACTTAAACTCAGATCATCACTGGAAATAACGTAACCTCAAATTCGTTTCAGTTATTGTGGAGTATAAACGTATAGAGGAACATAAAGTAAGGTTACGATTTTACATTATATATAAATTAATAGTAATACTAGATCGAATGAACTCAAACTAATGAGACAAGTACAATATATTTTATTGGCATGACGAACGAGGTTTACTTAAAAGGTAGTTTGAGAAATATATAATTGGAAAAATGAAAACAATGACGCAGGTTAGCTTTTAATTTAATATTAAAAAAAGAAGTAAGCTCTAGTAATAACGTACGTGATTTCTTTCAGATAACCTGAAAATTTACAATTGTTTAACCATGTTGCACAATAGTTACACTATTGTGCAATATCGTTAAATTTTATAGAATGCTGCGCAGTTTGGTAATAATTTATACATACACATAATTTTATAAATAGAAGTCAAATTATAATTCTGAAATTCTGTTTGTTTATTTAAATATTTAGAGGAAAACGTTTAAACATCACTGTCATATATGTATGTAGTGAATACCAATTCTATAGCTACATTTGTGTAAATTGGATAACTAACAGTTATTGAAAAACATCCCGCAGTTTTATTTATTCAGACCGGCCCACTTTTCTCGTTTTATTATTCATATTTCGCTTTACCGTTTTTTTTTTACCTTTTTTCAAATATCCGTGACTTTAAGGTTAGATAAGTATTATTTAATCGTCCATACTTTTATAATCATGTTTTATTATGGTTCAGTTGCCAGATTAAGATCGGCTTTGTGCTGAGGCTTTGTCGTATTGCCAATATTTCTTATTTTTAAAGTCGCTGTCGGTAATCTGAATCGTATCATTCGACGTACTATCATATTCTTAGTCTTTTTATACAACGAAAAGCCGACGGGCGAATTGACCAAATTAAGATTTATGCACAAGCAGTCACATTGACTACCACAGCGTTTAATCCTTATTTTCTTACTAATGTTATAAATGAGTATGTGAGTATGTTTGTTACGCTTTCATACCTTAACTACTTGACTGATCATAATGAAATTTAGCATACACGTTGTCAGGGGTACAGAAAACAACATGGTAATTTTCATCAGAAAAAAGTACTGGTAAATAAATGAAAACATTTGTTTATTTAAACAAGGAGCAGACTTGTGTAACCACAACTCTGATTATAAGATAAATTTGCAGTTCAGTGGTCCCAATTGTCTGCGATGTACGTTCTTGATTGCGATGCATCATATATATAGATGCTATAGTACGAAGCTCTGCGCCATCATACAATTGGCCATCAATACGAACATCGTGGCGAGCTAATCTTGCATTCAACTGCTAAATGGATTTCCATGCCTCTGTATCTGAAGCGCTGCTGTGTGAAAACTAAACGTAATAATGACAATTTCTGTACTGTAAGTAAATATATATATGGCTTCAATGTTGTTACAGGTTATCTTTAATCTTAAATTGCACGATACACGTGTATGTACTCTATACAATTACTCAATTTTAACCGCGGCTTCGCTCGCGTAAATGTAGGCTATGTACATTTTCTATCCCTTAGGAACAGTACTGTTTCTGGACGATAAAGTAGGTACAATTTATCTAGAAACACTACGAACATTTTGTCAGGGGTACGAACCATTGACAACGTGTATGCGGAATTTCATGATGATCAGTCGAGTATCTACTCACAACTTGTTTGTTTGTTACGCTTTTACCTATCTAGGTAGGGCGTAAAAGCGTATAAAACAAACAAGTTCACATTCGCATTTATAATACTAGATTTTGCGCTCGTAAATGTAGGTTATATCAATTTTTTATATCTTGATATCAGTAGTTTTTCCGGGATGGAAGGTACCCTATGTTCTTTTCTGTATCACTGACAACGTGTATGCGAAATTACGTCATGATCGGTCGAGTAATTAAGGTGTAAAAGCGTAACAAACAGACTCACATTTGCATTTATAATTTTAGTTTGGATAGTTAGGATGTCTCCGTGCTGCCTCTGCCTCCGTAGCGCAGCGGTAGTGAATGCGACTGCTGTGTTTATACACCTCATGGTCTCGGGTTCGAATCTCGGGTCAGGCCAACAAAAAGTTATTGGGTTTTTCTGTTAAGAAATCTCAATAGCAGCCCGGAGTTAGGAAGTTGACGGTGTGAGTCACCCCCGTGCCTCGGAAAGCACGTAAAGCCGTTGGTCCAGCGCCTGATCTCTCTCCGGTCGTGTTGGATTACCGTCCCATCGGATCATGAGGGTTAGGGAATAGAGTGCACTTGTGTTTGCGCACACACTTGTGCACTATAATATCTCCTGCGCAGATGGCTAGTCTCTGTTTAAGATTGGCCGCCGTGACCGAAATTCAGTCTGGAGGACATTATTAGTTAGGATGTAAAAACGAGGTTGAGCTGACTAAATAATTACATATTTACTGTACAACTTATAAATATAGATTGAATTTTTATTTGTATACCAAACCTTACAATTGTTTGCGTATAATCGTAAGTACATAATTATTTAGAAATAATAATGTGACAATAATAGTTAATAGTGTTGACGCTGCTAACACTATTAACTATTTAAGCCACAGCTATACGCTGTCACACAGGTACAAATTTCGTTATTTTATGTTATTTCCAAGTACAAAATTAGTAAAATCGCGAAACGTGGTTGTGATAATCCTTCTGATTAATTTTGTTTTATATGTGGCTCGTCTACACCATCGAAATAAATAATAGTATTAATTGAAAATGTGAAAATATGATACGAGACTTATTTTGTTATTTTGGTTTTACTGTCGGCTATCAAGGTAAAAAATGGGCACCTCATCACTGTTGTATAACTTGTATTGCAAATTTGAGAGACTGGTTGAAAAAATTGTTTTAAATCCTTTGATATGCCATTGATCTGGCGTGAGCCTACCAGCCATGATATTAGCTAGATTGTTACTTTTGTTTATTAGAAAACTACCAACAATTGGGATGTGGAATGTTGATGAAAATTCATTTTAAAACTCTCTCTTGAATTTTTATCCACAAAACTTAGGTGGTATTAGTGACGAACAAGGTGAAAGGTTCCATTAGGACATCCTTAATGTGGAACAACGTTACCAAGGTCCATGGGACCCAGGGAGTTTGAACGACTACTGTTGGTTCTTTATAACAGAAAATGACCAGTATTTTAAATGAATACATATTACATCAAAATATTTATTAAGTATATTAAAAAAAACAAGCTATTTTTTTAATTTAATGTTTATTGTTTCTTAAAAGATATCTTTTTAAAAGAAATATATTGTTTTCTAAATTTTGTCATAATATCTTTTAATCATTTCTAATCAACAACAACACATGCGTGAAACATTGATAAATAAAGAAATAAAATAGCTAAAATCCTGACGTGATGGCGAAATTCTGTTATCAGATTTTATTTATTTATCTATTTACTACATTACACATTTTTATAATTTGGCAGCGGTTTCCGCACTAAGCTCGAGGCTTGACCTTCAGTATTAGCGTTTTACCCAGGGTAGAATACTCTCGTTTCAGTTGCAAACTATAACTGTTTTTTGTAGAGTAGTCTATTTTTCGGGTTATGTAAAAATGTATAATAATAAAGCACTAGACTATAACATAAATTCTGTATATTCAATAATATTTATAAATCTATTAACTGGAAATAGAGAATCAAATTTAGTATTTTTGCATTAAATACATATATTAATTCTTCATACAGCAATCATCTTTATCTAGGTATGTATCTTATGTGGGGGCCAGTTAGTGCAGACCGGCGACACTTCGACCGAGTGGGATCTTTTGTGTCGACACTCCCAATAACGGCTGCCTTTCATGGCATCCGGAACCGACGGCTTAACGTACTCTCCGAGGCACGGAGCAGGCGATAATTGTCAATCAATACGCACATAATTTCGAAAAGTCATCTATATCTATACTAATATTATAAAGGGGGAGGGTTGGATTTCTTTGTTTGTAAGGATATAACTCAAAAACAACTCAACCAATTTTCAAACTTCTTTCACCATAAGAAAGCTATTTTGTCACCGAGTAACAAAGGCTATATTTTATTAAAAAAGAAGTACTGTTACTAACATAACCTAACCTAACCTAGTTTGCAAAATTTAGTTCTCTTACAAATTCGATGCTATAGGAAACCGATTGGCTAAGATTGCATCGTTTCATTATTGATATAAAGTGCATAAAATTAAATTAGCTGTGATAATTTCTAGCGTAACAGCAAGCACAGTGTAAAATACGCGCTCTCTCTAAAATTGTAACGTACCTCCTTATTAACATATACTTTATTTGGCAGCCTGCCCAGCGGACACGTTATGTCCTTTATTTCAGGAATTAGTAACATAATAAAGGATAATATTTCAGCAATTTTCGTGCGAATACTCTTCAGTGTTTGGGGCTTTGTTGGCGTAAATTATTTTCATATTTTGTGAGCAAAACTATGAGAAGGCGGTCCTGCCCCACTTCACGATGTTATCGACGATTTTCAAGAGTACTCTGGTCTTAACTTGACGGCTTGGGAAGAAAGATATGGTATTATATATTGATGTACTTTCATTTTATGTGCGTATATTGAGAATGTGATATATATGTAGGATTCAACAGGTAAGATATTTTATATAGAGTGAGTTCTTTACATGAAGAGTTTCTTATCTTTAATCCTCGAACTATACATCATTCTTTAGGAAAGACAAAAGTCACACAAGTCTGTAATGAGAATTTTCAGACACAAGTTTGTAATTTGTCTTTTGGACAGCAAACACTTCAATTAATCTTAAGTAGGACAGTCGCCTTTTTACAAAAACAGCTAAAGTTAAGCTAATGGTTTTTTATGTTTGGTACATGACATAATGGCTGTATTTCTCGTAACTTCTTGACCTGCGCTCGGACCGCAGGGTTAAAATACAATGCGTATTAATTGTATATGGATACCAGCTATTAAAGCATTATATGACGACTTATAGGCAGACATAGGATTTTAACAGTAATTGCCATATTCGGTAGAAGTAGTTGCTAATCGCAAGGTTCCATAAACTACGGGATGTATCACGTAATATCGCTTGAGGTAAACTGTAGTTCCTGAATGTAGGTAGGACACGGTTTGTCATAGCCGCGGGTCCTGTGTATGTAGTGATATGAAAATATTAGGTACTACATATTATAAAATAAAGTTCTCCGCCGCGTCTTTCTGTTAGTCTGTATGTTCGCGATGTACTCAAAACTACTGAACGGATTTTGCATGCGGTTTTCACCAATAGATTGATTCATAAGGAAGGTTTAGTTGTATAATTTGTTAAGGTTAGCCGTGCGTAGCCGGGGCGGGTCGCTAGTAGTGTATATATTATTTTTATAATTTATTTTATAGACAGGTGTTAGTTACATTTGACTAGTAATGTTCATAACACGCGTTCGTTTTCAGGCAATAGAAGAAGAGTATATGACTTTTATTATAAAAAGGTTATACGTAGTCTTTTTCATTGAAATTGAGATTTAGGCACGGCACGATTTATTTTTACACAGAATAAATATATTTCACAGAATAAGTTTGGATATTTGTGTAATAACCACTGTATATACGAAGTCGTAGTGGGCTGACTAGAAACAGTACTTACCTAAAGAGCTTCTAAATATTTTGCGTCTTATTTGTGTGAACAACTTACAAATACGTAATAATTTTGGGGTTCCGTAGCCAAAGAGGGCCTACCAGATCGTATCTACGCCGCGCCGTCTATCAGTAAGTCATTCCGTTAAAGAACTCAGAATACTTATTAATTATTGAATCTTTTCTGAATAGTAAGGTGCCGAAAATTTTCACAGAATAGAAGAAATAGAACCATTCATATTTAAGCTTCAAAGCAATTACAGTGTAAACAGTAAAGTAAAACAATGAATAATAAAACCTGTCAAGTTTGAGTCGAACTCGTATCATTTGTGGAGGTGTGTGTAGTGAACCTTCTGTGCGTGAGCGCAACTCACACTTGGCCATATATCATATGTAACTACCGTTTATACGAAGTCTCAATATGTCGAGTTTGTTATTCGTTACTTACATTGACAAACACTCGAGACTTATTGTTATTCTAATATAGTATTTTACATACATTACCAGATACGTCCATCTAGGAAAAAGAAACAACTCAGAAAACCTATGTATATAATGTTTTCTAACAATATTGTGCGCTAGATTTTGCCCGCGGCTTCACTCGTATTACCTAATGTAATTTCTATCCCTATATATATACTTTTTTCTAGATGAAGGGTGCCCAATGTCCTTTTCTGTATTCTTGACAACATGTAACCGAAACATAATGATTGGTCAAGTAGTTTAGGTGTGGAAGCATGACAAATAAACAAACTCACATTCATCTATATAATATTAGATAAATAGGAATTTGTAGAGTTATATACAGTATTGTGTTAACATAAAAAACTTTTTCTACCCATATATATCCGGAACACTACGTCTTTCGAACGGATAGACAGGTGTGTTATATTCAATAAGAGCAGCGATAGCTCAATGGGGAGACCAACAGACTGCAATGCAGAGGGTCTTGGGTTCGAGCCCACGTCGCGCACCTATGACTTTCGGGAGTTACATGACTTTTCGAAGTTATGTGCATATTGATTGACAATTGTCGCCTGCTCCATGCCTCGGAGAGTACGCTAAGCCGTCGGTCTCGGCTGCCATGAACATTATGGCAGTTGTTATTGGGAGAGTGTCGACACAAAAGATCCCACTGGGTCGAAGTGTCGCCGGTCTGTACTGACTGGCCCCCACATAAGATAAGATAAGATATATTCACAATTCACCTGTTAAGCGGCGGTAGCTCTACGGATAAGGCATTGGATTTAAATTACCGACATAAAGCCAATAACCCAAATATTCAGTCGTAGCTGGAGAGATTAACATCATTAATAATTCGTAACCCAAATTGCAACCAATCTTTTTTTAAAGTAAGTAAGCCATGATTTCGCATCACAGTCAGAAGATTCTGCGGTTTAACAGGCATATTTCTATTCCATATTGCTATTGAAAATGCTGCTGTAAGTCTGCAAGAAAAGCTCAGAAATCTACTTGTCTCTGTCTTTAGGGTATTCGCAAGTTAAGGCTTGTGATCTACTAGGAATTCAGTTTAGAGTTAGACAGCGACCTATGCCTGTCAAATGCCAAAACTGATCACCAGTTTTGTGATAAAACGTGATGATCAATAATAAAAACATTGGAAACAAAAAGTACTTATATTGGGAATTAAAAGTGTTTTTGCGTATAACTACAGTGTACATGTTCCGAGTGATACATCTCCCGCACACCATTCATCAATTAAGTAACTGTAAGTCCCATATGGAAAAGCTCGGTATTTTCAACGGTAGGGTTATTTTTTCCGTCGTCCTGGCTTAAATGTAACAAAACAATGCTCAGCCAGTATACAATGATAACTTAGTATTATAAACAAAAATGTTTGTCTCGTATCAGTTAAAAGATAGAGTTTTTAAATGTATCTGAGTGTCTTCAGCTGCAATTGCAAATGGGTAACTGGTTGCGTATGTTTATTTTTGTACTTTATTCTAGACACAAGAGAAAATAGAAATGAAAAGCTTTTTTTTGTACAAACAGTATCAGAATTGGTTGCAAAATAAGGGAGAAACTAATATTTTAAATTTGGATATAAGGAAAAGTGGTGGTGTTGTGGGGATGCCTCGCTATCTCCCTCAGACAACTGTGATTAAATAGCGGTTACGTCATAGTTTGTATCTTGCATCATTTTCTGCCATTTGACAATTACCCCAACTATTACATTCTAAACGTTGAATTCGTTTCGTTCATTCTAAAAATAAAATCTTTGTATTTTAAAGTTATGGTAATTATGACTATTTGACTTGAACAATAAAATTTTTGAGTCAACTACCCTGTTGTGTCCAGCTGGACACAATAGTGTTTGAATTCTGTTTTCCATTTCAGCAATTGAAATATAGCTAGCAGACAGACACTGACATGCTAGTATTATAAAAATATCACGTTGTCTAGTTTAAGTTTACAAGACAGCCATAAGTGATACGCAACTTGCACTTTAGGTATTCTTGGTCTGGGTATACACCGCACAGGGCATGGGGCATTGTTAGGTGAGTCACTAAAGTAGTTTCAGTTCCAGCGACTACCCACCACTCAAGGCAGGAGTGGGTACACTGTGGTAGGTTTAGTTGGTAGGACGGATACTACCAACTAAACCTACCACAATGAGCCTACTCCTGCCTTGGATGGCAATGATGATATCGGACTCACCTGGGTGAGTCCGACATCCCATTTCCTCACGCCTTTTACCGCGGAGAGGAACCGTTAAAATGCATTCTGTCACGTTGAAATAATGGTATATACAAAAGGATTGCCTACTTACTCCAAACATGCACACTCCACCCTCGATGTGAGTCGTCCTCACTGTTCCCAGCAGCCTGCATCGGAGGTTCGGCTCCCTCAGTCTCTGGTAATGTCCTCCAACGCTTCAGTAGTTCTTTTGTCTTGTCTTTCGTCTTGTCACATGCCTGGCGCCAGTTCGTAAAGTATTTCCGAGATACTTTTGGGCTCGATAGCGAGGTAGACTTTGAGTCTTGTCTGTCAAAAAAAATAACAATCATTTATCTATTAATTTATAATTGCAATTACAACAAGCAACAAAAGGCATGATAACTATAACAATACTGTAGGTTTTAAATTAAAACTAACGTAATCTCACAGCATGATCGCGTAGTGGTTTAAGTGGTCGCCTTGCCACTGCCATTGTGTCAAGTATTGTGGGTTCGATTCTCACATTGGTCAGTAATTTTTGTGATCCACAAATAATCGCTCCAAGTGTGGGTGTTCTTTGTGTCAGTTGTTTGAATATTTGTAAAGTCCTCCTCGACATAGGAAATATAACCAGTGCGGGAGTAGTCTTAAAGAAAAGTAAAATAAAACAGGTCCTTGTGTACGTGGTCTCGGGCGCTGCACTATTAGGTTAATCTGTTAACAAATTGTCAGTAGCATTGAGGAGTCTGGAACTGTATGCTCTGTAGACGGCAATAGGCTCAACCTCTGTTACATTGGACCTACAACATAGTTCGTGAAATGTGTGTGTACAATTCACCTTTGCTTATCCTTCGGGGATAAAGGCGTTACACTAGCTATGTATGTAAATAATAATGTAATATCAGCCCTGTATTAAACTGTTCCACTGCTGGACACGGGCCACTTCTCAGTGTGAGAAGAGTTAGGCCATAGTCCACCACGCTGGCCCAGTGCGGATTGGCAGACTTACATATCTTCGAGAACATTATGGAGTACTCTCAGACATGCAGGTTTCCTCACGATGTTTCCCTTCACCGTTAAGGCAAGCGATAATTAACTATTTAATACGCACATAACTTCGAAACGTCAGAGATGCGTGCCTTGGAATCGAACTTGAGACCTCTGCGTGGCAGTCCAACGGTCTCCCACTAGGCTATCGCTGCTTCTAATACAATAAATAATAATAAGTGCTAATAATACAGCCATGCAAAACAAACTTATAAGGGCAGCACGACAATATTTCTCTTAAAAAATGCGGCTTCTAAATTGCAGATATCAATGTTACTATTATCCCTAGCGATTTCATTATAAAGATTATATTTACCATCTTAAATCATATATCTATTTGACTTTATGTTCAAATTACCGGTTTATATTCGACAACATACGAACGTGCACATATTTGATCAAAAGATACGTTCGCTCCCACTAAATTAAGATACCTAGAGGGATAACATGAGTGCCTAACACAAACACAACTCGCATATTTCGACAACTTTATCTCAACGCGTTCCAACTATTTCTATTCTGTTATGTATCGATTTTCCCTTTTGAATATGTAAACACGTAGTGACAATGAAAAAGTTCGGCTCTATATTTTTACAAACATATATTTGTCATCACTGACAAATCGTCAAACGATCGGTTTCAGTCGAGAGTTGTTATGTTTTTGTGAAGCAATTTATAACGGTAAAACTTTATTGTATGCTTACGTTTATGATTGCTTCTATTATACTAGAACAAAAGGAATATAGAGGTAATTTAAATGTATACAGCTTTACTGCCGGGGCATAATCATAACTCGGACATGTTCCTAGCAATATAAACCGCTCCCGTACTTGAGATTTGTCTGAAGCCTTCATTACTTTACCCTACATACGATCTCAATTTAAACTTGACGACGTGCGAAGGGACCGCTACAGAACAGAATGTTATCTATTGTGCGATCTCAGCTCAACGCATTGTTTTCAACAGTAGTAAATTCTGGTAGAATCTGACTAATAAATCATAAAGTTGAACGAGCAGCCGGCTAAACTATGGTATAAAGATGAAACTAAACGCCTATGATTACGTTAGGTGGCTGTCACAAAATATTTCTAGTCACGAAATTGGTTGAGTTATTAGGGGCGAGCGAAATGGGGTATCTCATCGATCATCTAACCGCAGTGATGGATTACGCATTGGCTCTTAATTACAGCTTTTCGACCCCTTCATTATGTTGATTAACGGATTATTGGAGCGAATTTGTGAACAAACTTGTAGATGTTGTTACTGTTTTCTAAACTAGCCGAAGACGGCAGCTTGTTGGTGAGTATAATAATCAAAATTTCTGAATAATTTTGTTCAGCCTAATAAGCTTGTGTTCTATTTCTTATGCTGTGAGTACTTTTATTTATTCTTTATTAAAAGAAGACAACTCCCGTACTAGGAATAATTCCTGTGTCGCGGGGGACTTTACAAACATTCAAATATAGGACACAAAGAACACCCAGGCTTGTAACAACAATTTCTGGATCACACAAATTTTTACCCCGTGTGGAATAGCATAAAGGCTCTTAACTGTTAGGCGCAAGACAAACAGAAAAGACTAAAGACGTAAGACGCGGCGTACCTCCAATCAATTTTCATACAAAATAATAATAATAATAATAATATTAATAATATAGAAGCGTCGCGTCCACGCGGCCGCGTCTTGTCCGCGCCCTGTCCGCGCCCTGTCTTTTCGTTTTCGAGACGCGGACATGACGGTTCTATACATTTTGTATGAAAATTGATTGGAGGAGCGCCGAGTCTTACGTCTTTTCTGTTTGTCTTGCGCCTTATACAGTCCTGTTTATTCAATAGCTACGGTCCGTTCTTGGCTAGTATTCATTGTACCAATAGATTTTTTTGCTGGGTCGGTCTACGTGCTGTTCATAACCTGGTTTTACAAGCTTCTATCGCTTAGGTAGCCGCTTTTAGTAAAGCGAGTCGAAAGTTCTTTTATAGACAGCATAGTACGTTGGAAAAATAATCTTCTGGTTTCAAGTTTCTTACTCAAAAGCTAGGATTGAGAAAAGTGAAAAAATACCTTTCAACTTCATTCAACGTATTATGTCAACTATATGCATTTATAAATAATAATTTCTTAAATGGCTTTGATACAGTTTGTGGTTGACAGAAAATTTAAAATAATCCTAACTAATATTATAAATGCGAATGTGAGTTTGTTTGTTTGTTACGTTTTCACGTCTTAACTACTAAATCGATCATCATGAAATTTCGTATACACTTTCTCAGGGGATGCAGGGCACAGGGTATCTTTTATCCAGGAAAAAGTACTGTTGATGATCTAACCAAACCTAACTTACATTTGCAAGCGAAGCCGCGGGAAAATCTAGCAGTAAATAATATAATTTTATAGAACGCTTAAAAATAAGTTACTTACGGTAACTTTTTAGTAATTTGATATGCTTTTAAAATGTTTTATCGATATCGAAGTGGAACTTGCAGACCGTGAGAAAAAGATATTGGAGACACGCTGTGTACGTTCCGAACATTCGTATTGAATACAATAGAAGAAGAAAATAGAGTCCCTTTTGATATAATAATATCAAAACGGACTCTATTTTCTTCCTATTATTCTTTACAATGGAATATACTATACATAGAGTTCAATAAAACATAGCTTAAGACTGCGCCGAGCGAAATGTGCCGAAACAGGCGGTCACAGTTACGTGAATAAAAGCAACACTTTTTGTTTAATACAAATATAAAATATACATTTACCATAACAGTGAATGTGTTTACAATTACTCCGTGTAAAAATCTTAAAATAATTAATATTTTCGCCTACAAAATTACTTAAATTTGCACGCAAAATGCAAAAACGTAAGCTCGTGTTACGTGATTTTTAGATTAAAACAGTAGAAATTTTACAGCTTAAACGAAACATAAATAGTTATATTACAATTATTCCATCCCAAATATTTAAGATATTGGTTGACAATAAAGATACATATTTATCAAAAAAGCACTTCAAATCCTCCTTACAATTTTACTATGGCGGCCGCGCGCCGATATGAATATGCGCCGCACGAGCTCTGTCATTATCGATCTTACGCTCGGCGCAGTCTTAATACGTATAGATACATTTTTACTCAGCGAATCAATGACAAGAACTGCCTATGTGTCACAGCGCTAGTTAATACGACTGCTGTGCTTGTGGTCTCGGGTTCGTTTCCCCGGTACGGCGATAGGCTCGCCTCTTAACTACGCCTTTTACACTATTTAGTAATTATGTTTATATCTTATTTACTCGTATATTTACATATTTAAGTATATTTTATTTTTATTTTTAGACCTGAGGCGCCGGCGTCGCTAAATTGGATTTCGCAGAATCCCAGTGTTGCGATTTAACAATCGCAACGTACGCTGAGCCATGTCCAAATTCTGGCACTGATGGGATACACACTTTTTACTTTTTAATTTTAAATAATTTAATAGGCTATTGTTTGTATCGTTGCTCACTGACAATACTAGCCTTGACTTGAATGGAGGCAGTTTTCGTTTAGTTAAGCGGAAGGTAGTGGTGTTGCCAGAGAGCAGAAATGAAATTATAGAGTTAGTATTTGTTTTTATTTTTATAGTTTTTATTATTGTTCTGCTTTTTTATTTTTTTATCTCTTCATGTTTTGGGTGTGTCCCTTTGTGTGCCAAAATAAAAAAAAAAAATTCTTCTTTCTGTCTTCCTATTACATGGGACCTAAGAGAGAGATATATACATATATATATATAGCTGAATTCCATTGCCTGCATTTATCAACAATATAACTGCTGTACTACAATTACTTTCAAAAGCCGCATGCCAATAAAAACCAAGAGGAAGGTCATGAGTAGCTGCCTGTTACCGTGGCGCGTCGCTCACATAAGCTTGCCAAACGTCGAAATTCACACGCCGAGTCAAAAACAAAATAACTACTCGCTAAAGAAGCATGGAAAGAAGTATGCTGAATATTGGAAAAGTTAAAAAAATACGCCATTCTGACAAGATAATTATCAGCGACGATAGATGGACAATACGGCTGACGTCATGGTCAGGGCCCACAGGAACCAGAAAGAGAGGTAGGCCTAGAGCGAGGTGGGCAGACGACATAAAAGCAATCGCTGGAATCTCATGGATGGAAAAAGCTTTAGACAGAGGCTATTGGGTATCTCTGGAATAGGCCTTCACCCTCAATTGAGAGGGGTTCACAATTCTATATTTATATATATACTATATTTTTTTATTTGACTCATTTGATTCTATTCTTATTTTTTATTATTTATCATATATTTATAAATGTTTAAATTTGCGCATAATACTTTCTTAAAAAATACAATTAGAGATAAATTATTTTTGGTATGGTTTACTTTAAGATTTAATTTAAAAAATGTAAGTATCAAGTATTTAAGTATAAAATGTGAAATAAAAGGCTTTTTATTTTATTTATTTATTTACTACATTAGAAGCAGTGGAATGAGTACAAATACATAATTAGAATATTCATATCGCAAAGATAATTATAGCTTCCAGCGTACTGGCAAGTAAAATGTTTAAAATATACTTCTATTCTGTTGCCGCTCGAAATGTATGCATTATGCAAAACACAAGGGACGTTTAGCCTTAATAATGTCAATAGAGATATAAAAACTAATGACCTACTTGACTTTTATGACGTTATATCACCTACATTATATTATGTTTACCTGGGCTTTGGTTATCCTATCAAGCTGTGATATAACAATTAAAATTAAAAACAGTTATTACCCTTTAAAGACTGACAAGCAGATGACATATGTTTAATAATATGTCCTAATGACTCGCTTTGAATACGGAATTATAAAAACTAGCGGTCACCTAGTGCTTGAAATACGACCAAAATTTGCTTGTAAGATGTTGCTGATATATGTCATTATATATCGATATATGTAACCATAGTTACGCGCTTCGACTGCTTGTGTCAAATGCATGGTTGTGTGCGTGTAGTGTTTTTCATTAATTTAATGTATTTCTAATAATAAATTTAATGTATTTCTATTAATAATAATATTTTATATAAATATTAGGATTCGCACCTCCTTCTCCATATAAACTTTAACTATGCTAAATTTCATACTCCTCCATTCTCGCAATTTTCGTAAAAAGCGGTACAAAGTATTTGCTTCACGTATTAGTATATAGATGGATCTTTATAAAAGCTATCATAATCCTTACTAATATTATAAATGCTATGTATGTGAGTTTGTTTGTTACGCTTTCACGCCTTAACTACTCTACCGATCATCATTAAATTTCGCAAACACATTGTCAAGGGAACAGAAAGGACATAGCACCTTTCATCCAGAAAAAGTACTGTTTCTAATCTAACCGAACCTACATTTAAGCGAGTGAAACTGCGGGGAAAATCTAATAATCTATACTAATATTAGAAAGCTGAAGAGTTTCTTTGTTTGTTTGAATGCGCTTATCTCAGCAACTACTGGTTCGAATTGAAAAATTATTTTAGTGTTTGATAGCCTATTTTTCGAGGAAAGCTATAGGCTATATAACATTATCGCTACAACCTACGGGGGCCGCGCAGTAACGATAAACGTGGGTGAAACCGCGGGCACATCTAGAATAGTATATTCTTTCAGAGATGTATTAACCGACATTTCGTTAGCCAAGTTTAGGTCTCATGCAATAGAAGGCAAGTCTTCTATCAGATACAGTGGCTGATACTACATGCATCTATTAGAAATTTTTTATCAAAATATATTTACACGTTGTGCGACCTGGGAATCGAACCCAACATCTCATACGATAACCGTCAATGCAATCAAATACAACTGAATCAACGACTGCAGTTGTTATAATGTTTATTTCATCCCATTATTCATAACATGGTATACATATAAAGACGATTTTGCTATACTAGAGCCCTATGATGTTCATTGCTGTGCATTGACGTAATCCTCTCTCCCGTCTCCATAAAATGACAAAGCAATGGTCGTGCAATAGCAACCAATTTATGGCTACAAAATAGTTTTGTCTTTGTTCCTAATATTTTAGATTGTTATTCAAGCTGGTACCAAGGCATAAATTAGCTTCTCTTGGCGGCCGACCATGAGGACCTAGTTTCAATTCATAAGCCAAGCTAGAGCCAATCTAATACAAAATGTATGGCCGCAAATCGGGTCTATTTGCATTTAAAATGTGATGATGCACTGTTAGTTGCTAACTTAAAAACTAGCGTATCGATATTACGCACGCGCTTTGACTAGTTACCTATAAAATTTATACAAACCTGTCAAACGTGTCTTTGGAGCTCTCGCTGGCCCTGGATAGTCTTCTCTCTTTCCTTAGCCCGCCATCATCACACGGCGACTTCTCAGGCGGTAACCGCAGTTCCTTCTCCGACTTGCTGCTAGAGCGAGATGTCCTCAAATCTTCTCTACTGTCTCGTTTCAGCGCCGACTTCACTGGCGACAGACTGCCAGGCTTGTCATGTTTTTTCACCTCCATACTGATGGGTGGCCGGTCATCGTCATTGGCTTGCTATAAAGAAAATAAAATATGTAGTATCTTCAATACTAATATTATAAAGAGGGAAGAATTGTATGGTTGGTAGCGGGTATTGCTGGAATGAATTGCACGGATGACGTAATGGCTTAAGTGGTCGCCTCACCACTGCTAATATGCCCAGTGTTGAGCGTTCCAATTCCACACGGGTCATAACATTTTGTGATCCACATATGGTTGTACTGAGTCCGGGTTGTTCTTTGTGTCCGTTATTTGAATGTTTGTAAAGGATTTGCTCCTAGTGTGAGTGTAGTCAGTTTGAAGAAAAATAGTAACTTATATAAACAATATTTTATGGTAGAAACTCTATATACGTGATGCGTTTGATGAACTACGCGAGCAAAGTGACGGACGAAAGCAATTTTTTTAATTTTTAGATTTTTGTACTACTTAGGTGGCAAACAAGCATACGGCCCACCTGATGGTAAGTGGTCACCGTAGCCTATGGACGCCTGCAACATCAGAGGCATCACTTGCGCGTTGCCGACCCCTTAGGAAAGGAAGTGGGAAGGAGAAGGAGCGGGAATGGGGGGAAAGGGGGTAATTGGGCCTACGGCACTCTCACTCATCGAAGGAAACACAACAGTAGGAATACTGATATTTCACATCGATATTCTGTGTGAGGGTAGTGCTTCTCCGGTCGAGCCGCCCATTCATGCTGAAATCAGCGAGGCTCTACTACTCAAATAGCTAGTAATAATCACGCCAAAGATTGTCTGACAGGAATAATATCAGAATATTTCAGCCCATACGTATGAACAGTGATAGTTTAATAAAAAACCACTAGACTGCCACGCAGAAGTCCCGAGTTTGATTCAAGTACTTCTGACATGTAGAACTTATGTGTGTAGATATTAAATAGATATTAATTATTGCTTGTTTTAAGGGTGACGGAAAAACATTTTGTGGAATCCTGCATGTCTGAGAGTTCTTCATAATGTTCTCAAAAAGATGTAAAGCCTGCCTACTAGCACTGGGCATACCTAGTGTTTATACAAATGTAATACACATAATATTTATACGAATACTATATATATATATGTGTGTCGCCATCTATTAGGCTACTGTTATACATCAATGGCATCGGTCATGAGTTGATAATATTGGAATTAAACCCGTCAACAAACGCAACTGATAACGGGTATTAGGCTCATCATTCGTTTGGATTATGCCAGCTTTACTCAAATCTACTCTTATCGTAACAGATAGACTTTTGACCGAACCCGACATAAGCTCAGATGAATCTGTCTCACTTTGATTTATAACTGCCGGCTAAAAACTGAAAGAGATAGAAAATATCTACAAAAACGTTACCCGCGTTATATTTTACGTCAAATTGAAAATTTATGACGCATATTTAAAGATTTAAAACTGTGGAAACATGATACATTGTATTCATTTAATACTTTGTTTGTTTCGAGAAAAGAGTAATGGATAATTGAAATTAAACTACTATATACGGATTTTATCGCGTTGTTTATTTGACACTTTTTTACATAATTTAGACTCTACTACCATAAAACTTTACTAATTTTAAGCTAATTAAATTATTAAAACTATTTATATTTAAGTTTACACTTTCCCCGACGTTTCGGTTGCTTTTCAGCAGCCATGGTTACGGGGAGACTAAGATGGTAGTTGTCTCAATGTTCCAGTGTAGTTATTTCAAAGTACCCGAACATAATTTAATCATTAGTGTTTCTATTTACGCAGAATGAGTTCAAAGTATCATGAAGTCTATCTGTGGTTTGCTTCTTCTTAAGTTTGACTATTTGAATTACTGGATCCCAAGCTGGTGGTACATTCCAACCATCTTCTCTATTAAAATTAGGATGTTTTTTTTATTTTAATAGCCTCGCGAAGCATCCTTGGTAGGAATCGGTGTTCTTTAGTGAGAGTCTGTGGTTTGTCAAATCTCAGGTAGTGGTTGGTCCTCTGTTGCACATGTTCACACACAGCAGACTTCAACGAGCTTTGGCGTTTTACATGAGCTATGTGTTCTTTTATGCGGGTGCCTATGCTTCTCTTGGTTGCAGGTGTTTCTTGTCACAGATGGACGCCGAGCTTTAACATGTCAAGCAAGTACTGCAAGACAACAAGCTCCAACAGCCGCGCCGTGTAGTTTAATTTCAATGAATAACATTCGCGTAAAAGGAAGACAATATTGAGTAATGGATAAGTAAAATTATTTGGATTGGCTGCCCAAACTAATTAAAGTAGGTGCGAAGTTTACCTGGGGAATAATCCTAATGCTAAGTTCCTAACTAACATTATTATAATGCGAAAGTGTGTTTGTCAGGGGTCATAAGTCATCGCATACCTTTCATCCAGAAAATAGTACTGTTACTGACCTAACCTAATCTACATTTACGATATCGAAGCCGCGGGCACAATCTAGTGAGTTGATAAATATGTACCCTGTAATGTTTTATATACCCTTACGCCATCATCATGGTACCATGTAGCGATATGTCATCTTTTTTATTTACGTGTATCTTTTTAGATATGTGTACGATATAAAAGTACCCTTCATTACCACTCTTTCTTATCTTCAAGTTACATCTTTTCCTTACTTCTTTTTAACATCGAGGAAAACTCAATCTTGTGTTAATAAAGATATTGTAATATTGCCTTACATTTACACTATGAAAATAAAATCAAACGTATTTTATAGCGAATTATTTTGTATGCAACTAAATATTATCTAGGTATATTTACATTTCCTTTGACATTTTCGTTGCTTTCCAGCAGCCATGGTCATAAAAGACAAATTAATCTACCCGAGACCATTCCCCTAAGCCCCAAAATAAACATTCTATTATAAATAGTCCTTGCATATCGTGTGCTCCTACTTCTCTTTGATATTAGTTAGTCACCATGTTTTTGTAACGCACTATACATGTTCTAATAGCTTCATATATTCGCTCGGAAATAACTTATAAAGAGGGAGGGCAGAATATATTATAAACTGCGTTTACGTAGAACCTCTGATAATAACAACTTATTTCATACTAATATTATAAATGCGAATGTGTTTTGTTTCTTTGTTACACTTTTACGCCATATCTACTCGATCGATAATCATGGTACCTCGCATACACCTTGTCAGGGTACAGAAAAGGATATATCTTTCATCCGGATAAAGGTACTCTCCCGAGTGAACATGTGGGCAAAAGCTAGTGCTATATAAACATATACACTGAAACTTCTTGTTCAATTCAAAGGTAAGATACCTACTGTATCGGAAAAGAGCAGATTAGGAGTATTCATGGATCATTAACTTCGTGAAAAAGCTCAAATGTTTTAGATAGCAGTAATGGGCTCCTACACTTTCAGATACCTTTTAGTGATAGCTTTCTAGATCAATAGAGCGATAAAAGTTACTTAGCAATATCTTAATATATCTAATAAGTGATTTAAATATTTTGTTTGAGTGTTTACTGCATGAATTTCATTTTAATCGTTGTATTTAGTGGAGAAATATAATAGAATACGTAGTCAATCGCGGTAGCTTATTAAGCATCGAATTTAAAATTAATCTTAAGCATTGAATTTTGATGCATTTCAGAAGGATTGGCACAAATTTGTTTATTGAAACAAATAAGGCTTTCCCATTTCTGCATATTTATATATCTTACATATAGAATACTTTTACAATTTTTGTTGAGTTTTATTGAATACAATCTCTCCTCAGATGAAAATCATTAAATAAAATTACAGATAGAACATGTTTTGCCGCCAGAAATGCATCAAAATTAGAATACTTCTAATCCGCTCTTTTCCGATACAGTAGGTACCTTACCTTTGAATTAAACCAAGAGCTTGCCGCGTATTTTTGTGTATAATACTAACTTTTTTACGCGGCTTCACCCGGGAACAGAAACATTTCTGACTGGATGAAAGGTATGTATGTCCTTTTTTCTACCCCTGACAACGTGTATGCGAAATAACGTATGAGTTAAGTATTGACTCAACATTGTTTGTAATATAGGTATGCAATACTTCTTTTAATATATTAGTGACCTTTTACAGATACATATTAAATGTTAAATATATAATGATAAGAATATTTTTGGCTGAAAAGTGTTACTATTCCATCACAGACTTTCTTAAAGACACAGTTAAAAAAAATGTTGATATCTTTTAGTTTGTTAGATTAAGTTTGGTTCCGGGCACGCCACGATAGTGGCGGTTAGTCCCGTCTTTGAGAAGTGGCTGAAAAGGCGGCATGGCGCCCTCACCTTCCGGCTGACACAGGTAATGACTGGCCAGTTCCTGTGTCGAATAGGCCGGCAAGAGACGCCCGGTTGTTACCACTGCGGCGACTGCCGCGACGTTGTTGGGGACACGGCGCTGCACACTTTGGCGTACTGCTCTGCCTGGGCATCGCAGCGCCGTGAGTTGATCGCGGCAGTCGGACTGATTGCCCTCTCACTTCCGGCCGTAGTTCGGTCTATGGTCCGGAGTGAGAGGTCGTGGAACGCCGTCGCCTCCTTTTGTGAGGATGTCATTTCCATCAAGGAGGCGGCGGAGCGGGAGAGAGAGCGTTTAAACCCTCTCCCCAACCGCAGAACCGGGCGGCGGAGCGGGAGAGAGAGCGTTTAAACCCTCTCCCCAACCGCAGAACCGGGCGCCGGAGGGCGCGAGATGACCTCCAGCCACCCTGAGGATTGACCTAGGGATGGCGGGCTTTGTGGGCCTGCCCGCCATCCGTTCAGCACCAGGTCCGAGAAGCGGCGTGCGTGTTCCCACGTGCGCCTCTGTGTCGTATATTTGTCCCCCCCAGGGGGACAGTGGAGGAAGTATTTTTTGTGAAGTGGCCTGCCGTTTCACACGGCGGCCGAAACCTCGGCGGGGTCGCGATTGCATGTGAAAGCGATTCGCGCGGCCCCGCCGTCTATGTTTATGTCGAGGATCACCGTGGTAGGTTTAGTCGGTATTACCGGGGTATCTTGCCCCCGGTGAGCCCGACATAGCCTCTCCGTCGCCCCGCGGAGAGGTATGCGTCAATGCATTAACCCAGGTAAAAAAAAAAAAAAGTTTGGTTATTTTGTAGATCTTTTATTATTTGTGTTTTTAATTTTACTTACAGTTTATTATTAATATGTAAATATTTGTACGCCAATATTGGCAAGTTACAGAACCGATTTTTTTATTTTTTTTGTATCGTGTTTTAATCCTGTGTTTAGCAAATAAACGGAATTTGAATTTGAATTTGAATTTAATATTTTTCATGTGCTTCTCCGCATTGACACTGTGGTGAAGCCGTCAATGGCCTTAGCCACCATGGCCTATCATATAGCAGGAGTGCCGGTCGTTTTTCGCGGCACGCCAACCTTAATGACATTATCCGTCGTGCTCTTGTCACCGCCGGCGTGCCAGCTCATCTTGAACCTAATGGTTTGGCACGTGACGATGGGAAGAGACCGGATGGTATGTCATTGATGCCTTGGAAGATGGGTAGGCAGGCCCTTAGTGTAGGACGCAACGAGCGTTGACATCCTTGCGCCATCACATCTTCCCAGCACGGTGGGTTGTGCTGGCGCTGCTGCTGAATCCGCGGAGACTCAAACGGCGCAAATACAAAAACCTGGCAGGGGATTATGTTTTTGAGCCGTTTGGGGTTGAAACGCTAGGGTCATGGGGTTCTAGTACTCGTGCTCTCTATAGAGACATAGCAAAAAGGTTAATCGACGCTTCCCGTGACCAGAGGGCTGGCCTTTATTTCGCGGAAAGAATAAGCATTGCCATCCAACGTGGCAATGCTGCCAGTCTTCTGAGCACACTACCAGTCGACTGTGATGCGGAGGAATTCTATGACGCCTATTAGAGGGTTTTAGTTTTCTTTTTCTTTTTTCACAACAACACAACAAACAAACATTTTAACACATATTTTTATAATATTGTCTTCTATTTACGCGAATATTATTCATTGAAATTAAACTACTATATACGGATTTTATCGCGTTGTTTATTTGACACTTTATTACAAAATTTTTAAAAGTTAGTTAAGTTTAATAGTAGTATAGTGTAACAGTTTTCAAAATTTTGTAATAAAGTGTCAAATAAACAACGCGATAAAATCCGTATATAGTAGTTTAATTTCAATACATATTTTTATGTAAAATGTTTTGCTATTACATATGTATGTAAGTATACTCACGAGTGTTTGTACAGCCTGATAAAAAAAAAAAGCTCGATTGTTCTAATACTAGCTTAAAGAGAATAATAAAGATAAACAGACACACTCAATACACGATCAACAAACAACAACATTAATCCCGATATCAAATCACGAGTGCCTCGTCCCCTCATAACAACAATAACTAACTTCGTGTCTCTTTTATTACGAACATTTTTATTAAAATAATATTGGCCGCCAAGATTGCTTCGTGAATTATTGATAGTTGACATCACGTCACTGGTAGGCAGCTCGGTCCAGGTGGGATTAAGGGACCAACCGCCTTTTTTATACTATGCATGGACAGGGCTGGATTAAGAGGAGGGCAATACAGGATTCAGCATGGAATCCAGTGCCGGCCGTAACAAGTGATCAGGGTACAGAGAGATTGTCTTGCCGTCGTTTGGTCGACACTTTCTCTTCACTTGAATTCTACGTCGGTTTTATGTTAAATTAATAATAATTCCCAAATTTTTTAATGTTCAGTTTCATTTTAGTTTCTTGGCGCCTCTTGTCATCTGGCGCCTAGAGCGATCGCTCTTCTTGCTATACACCAAGGCCAGCGCTGCAGGAATCGCCAAAAATGTCTATGAAATCACTTCGAGATGTAATAATTTTATGGTTTGTTTCAAAATTATTCTTTGCCTGCACTTGTTTGCTGGTTAGGGATTCCAAGTTTTTAAATGCGGCCCTGCGTATGGACTGTAGAGGGTTGGATTTATGTAGGCAGTATAAAAATACTGCGATTGTGACCCAGTTCACCGATGTTCTGTGTGGGATGTTACAGTGCATTGTTCTTGGATTATGTAATAAGTTTTGGTGTACCTACTCGGGAATACCACAAAGTTTATTGTCGTTATAAAAGTATATAAGTATGATTTGTTATTTGTTTTTAGTGGTCTGGAATTACATTTATAAAACCTCTTTGTTATTTGCCTTTTCTTATGTTGCTGGCCGCTTTATTTTATTTTTATGTATAAAAATAAAGCCTGCTTCGTTGGTCCGCTAGCATAAGTTGGCGGTTATATTTGCGTGGGATCATGAGGTTTTGGGTTCGGGCTGAGGCAGTAACACGGGGTCAGGTAATGGTTCTGTTAGACCGCAAAAGGCTTGCCTCTTAATACCGCACCTGAAACTACAGATGGTGCAATGTGGCTGTAAGAACTACTTTTTCGAAAATGTATAGTCATATTTACGTGGAAGTACGCATGTAAAACAAAAATTGCAAAAAAGTAAATGTCGTAAAAAAATAATGCAATTATAGATGTTTTAAAGAGGTTATTTAAACGACTTAATAAATTGGAGTTCTTTAAAACTGTATTTAGGTTCTTAAACACACGTTAAATATGCACTTATGCTGAAGTGACAATGAATTAATCAAACAAATATGTATAGCATTTAATTCGTCCGACTATCACTATCTTAATCCAGTGGTCTCGTAATTACACCGCAAAGTTTGGTAAACGGTAAAATTTTAATGATGAGTCAACTTTGCATCGCGATAACAAAAAAATGAAAAGCGATCGCGATCTTCCATTTTATATAAAAATTCTCTAGTCTATTTACTATCTAACGGTATGCAATATGCCATAATAAATAGTTAATTCTTTTACTAAATTGTGAAATTTGTTAGAAAGTACGACTAGATAATTTTTATACAAAATGGAAGATCGCGATCGCTTTTACTTTTTTTTTATTGCGTTGTAAAGTTGACTCATAAGTTAAATTTTACCTTTCACCAAACTTTGTCAGTAAATAAAAAGGTGAGTTCGTGTTATTTGTTAGTAATTCTAAATTTTATTGAGAAACATAACGGTAAACATAAAAACTAGAACAAAATTTGAAGGCTATATGAGCAATTATCTTTTAAATTTAGATTTAAAAGCTGAGTAAAGAACATTTTCAAAAAAAGAAATGTTTATTATTTAAAAATATCTCGTGGCGTGAAAAGTGGGTTAGGGTCAGTTTAAATTTTGTTAATTTTCTATCTTTCGGGTACAGTAGTATGTCTTTTCTTCTGTACATCTAACAACGTGTATGCGAAATTTCATGAATATCGGTCACGTAGTTAAAGCGTGAAAGCGTAACAAACAAACAGTCTAAGAACTCCAATCGCGTATATAATATTAGTTCGGATGGTAAGAATTAAGACTGGATGGATAAGCACGACGATAACTTTTTGCTTTTTCGTTGTTGCTTAGTCAATTTATTACTACAAAAGAAACTATTAACATAAATTGTAAACCATTTGACCGATTATTTATCTTTACTAGAGGCTAAACAAAATACCCTTTTAAACACAAACGGTTACTCAAAATAGACATACAACGTGAACAACAGTACAAAGTTCCCGAATAAGCTCTTTTCATGTCATACGTCAAGGCATTACAATTCGATTAAGTAAGAGTCAAAAAGGAAACATGTGTGACGTTTCTCTCGATCCTCTTTCCTTATTTGATTCGTCATATTTTATCGATAGGACTGTCGGCGAATCAGACAGCTGATACTTGTATACGGGTGACGTGGACAGGAAAATGTTTACCTGTATCCCGGAGTTATTCAATAAACTATGTTTGCGAATATAATCTATTATGCATTTTTGTAACATGAATGTTTACTTCTATAGGTATTGTAGTTTTGATTGCCTCGGTAGCGAAGCGGTAAATGCTGCAGTGTATGTGATCTCGGTTTCAGGTCGGCAAAAACTTATTAGGACTTTCTGTCGAGAAATTCTCAATAGCAGTCCGGCGTTAGGAACTAGTCGGATTTGTACACTTTCGTGTATCGGACAGCATAAAGAGCCGTTGAGCCGGTGCCTGTTCTTTTCGTGGTGTCAGTTTGGTGTTGTATTTGTATTGTAGGAAAGTAAAAAATAGAAGAAAGTGCATGGATGGCGGTGATTTAATTTTACACATATTCTATGGAAAACATGTCGAAAATTTAACTGCTTGTAGTTAAAACGACTTGTATCCTAATATAGGAACCGGGCTTAAGTACAGTAAGAAAGAAAGACAAGGAGTCACTGAGCCATATTTTTGTGAAAAAGGTGTCAAAACATTGGGCATAAGTATATCAAGATACGACTCTTGAGAAGGTTGTTAATCCTCTTAACAACACCATGTTCCATAACTAAGAAAAGTCCTTTCAGTAAGACTCAGCACCGGGTCATAAAGCTCGATCCACCTAAGCGTGGTTGGAAACGAGCGTATCGGACTTCATCAAAGTTCAAGATTGGGCGTCATCTAGATCGATCTTAACCCGCTGGATTATGATTTATGGTCAGTTTTAGAGAGTATGGCATTATCTGAAAGCCATGATAATTTGGAGTCCCTAAAGCAATGCATAAGATTGGCAGTGAAGAATTTTCCCATGGAGAGAGCGCTTGTTTCTATTGATAACTGGCCTCAACGTTTAAAGGACTGTATTAAAGCCAATGGAGATCATTTTGAATGAGCTTGAATTTTAATGTTATTATATTAATGTATAAATTAACAAACATTACAGTAATAAATGTTTTATACAATAGAAAACAATTTTTGTCCCTTTAACAATATTTATGGCAATACTAGATACTTATCCTTAAATGTATATTTTTGACTACGAGGATATGTGATAAATAGTCGACTCACTATTACTACTGGGCCAAGTGTTATAGTTTCCATCACCACCACACATGACAGCGATTTGTGTCAAGAAACAAGTGTTTTTGATTTTTGATTTTTGCACAGTCAACGAATTCTTTGTAGCAGTTCGGGATTAGAAAATGTTCGGTAAAATATTCTTGCTCTCAGTCACGTGGAATCTAAAGATACATAAATATTCTACATCCTCGGGCAATATACATCTCTGGTATATTCTCTCAGGATTAGAGGCATGATATTTACATCTTATTCTCGTTTTATGTGGCGTTGTATCTCTGTGTGTAAAAATCTTGCTAATATTATAAACTACATTTTGCCCGCAACTTCGGTGGCGTTAATCTATGTAGATATTATGTCAATAAACTATCCCTCGGGATCAGGATAACCTTTTCTTTACCCTTGAAATGTGATTGCAAAATTGCATGATAATCGGTCGAGTAGTTAAGTCGTGAAAGCGTAACAAACAAACTCACATTCGCATTTATAATATTAGTTAGGATTAGGTTGTGAACGTTTGTTACGTCTACGCAGACAACGGAGGCTAGCCGCTCCGGTAGCGGTGGCTGAATTTTTGTATTGTTCGAATTAGTATGAAACACTACACTCACGACTGCTCCGGGTCGTGTCTGTAACGTTTTATACTAATTCTATGTATACGTTTAATTACATAAAGAGCGCGAGAAATGCATCTACACTTATAAAAACATCTTAGTACTAATTCGTACAATATTACAAACACGCCACCGGTACCTCTCCGCTTTCGAATTCTGTGTGTAGCGGGCTTAAAGATGTATAAATGTTTAGATGTTTAGGCGTGACGGATTTGGATGAAACTTCGCACAAATATAGATGATATCCTGGTTTAACAAGTAGTTATAATTTTCTTTTTATCCCGATGTGCATTCGTCTGGGATTTACGGAAGCGAAGTCACGGGTAGAATCAAGTTAGGCACTAGATAATAAATCTTAGCATAAACCTATCGTGGGAATCATATCTACTTAAGAATGCTCAGATTCTTCAATCTTTTATCAGTTAATGAGATGAATGGCTATCAATATCTTTGATAAGATTTATTTTGATACTTGTTTAATACGGCGTCACTCGCGCTGATATCGATTTTGTCATTGATTTTGTATCCTTTGAGATAATTTTTTTTGTTCTGTATGAAAGCAACCTTTACGTTACATTACCGTTTTCTATAGCTTAGACATCGTGTATCGAAATTTCATGATGATCGGTCGAGTAGTTAAGCTGTGAAAACTATCAAACAAACAAACAAATTATAAACTCACATTCTATATGTAATACTAGTTAGTATAAGTTGGGATTGTAACCATTGAAATATGCACGAGATATGAAATAGTAAATAGTCGACCATCTGTCCATCCAAGATTTAAAGACAGCTAACTTGCTTAACCTTCTACTCGTACCAGACATTTGTTACGATTACGACCCTTATAACTAGTAACTTGTTAACTTATGAAATCCTAAAATGTATCTTACTGCTATAATTTTAAGGATCAAATACGCATAACTTCTTTAAAACTATCGACCAATCAACATTCAGTATTTAGGCTGATTGTATCCCTCGGGTACAACTGACTTTGTCAAAGTTCGTTACTCGGAGAGCGCACTTAGGTTATTGATACCCGAGTAAAATGTTCAGCTGAAGTATTTTCTTACGGCACTATTTAGTTTCATTGTAGTTCGCTGTTTCTTGGAAATAGTTTTATTTTAGTAGTAGATTTATTGTAGAAAGGTACTTCTTGTTATATATATATATATATGAATATTAATGAGAGCAGCGATAGCTCAGTGGGGAGACCAATAGACTGCAATGCAGAGGGTCTCGGGTTCGAACCCACGTCGCGCACCTCTGACTTTCGGAAGTTATATGACTTTTCGAAATTATCTGCGTATTGATTGACAATTATCGCCTGCTCCGTGCCTCGGAGAACACGTTAAGCCGTTGGTCCCGGCTGCCATAAATATCTATGGCAGTCGTTATTGGGAAAGTCAGTACCCTCTAATATCCTGACACTGGTCTAGCCTTAGGGTATCGTTAGCCTTTGGGTTGTGGAGGTCAGGTGGCAGCCGCTCCATGTAAAAACTGATATCCAGTCAAATCCGGTTAGACCAGAAAAGCCGACCCCAAGTGTCTTGGGAATAATAAGGCTAAGAGAGAAGAAGATTTGAATATTAATGTGAATCGATTACTTACTATTAAATAATAATAATAGCAGCTCTGTATATAAATTGCCTTACTACCAGGCACGGGTCTATCTCTAGTGTGAAAAGGGCTAAGTAATAGCCCAGTGGTCGGCAACCTGCGGCTCGCGAGCCGCATGCAGCTCTTTGACTCCTCGGCTGCGGCTCTTCGACAAAATGTTTAGTGCAGGCACGACATATTACTTATTATCTTGCCTTATAAGTATGATCCCAAATTTCATTTAATTTACTGTTAGTTAAACTAAGACTTATGTGACAAAGATAAGCTCGAGAGTGTACCTCCATTGAATCCTAATTATTTCCGTAATAATGTCTCCTGCCAAAGCAAAGCATGAGTTAAAATATGGCTCCTTGAATAGATTTCAATTACGTATTGTCTATATTTGGCTCTTTTGGATGTCAAGGTAGCCGACCACTGCTATAGCCCACTACTCAGGCCCAGTGCGCGGTAGGAGATTTTACCAATATTCGAGAGAACTGTGGAGAACTTACATCCATGTAGGTCCTCAAAATGTTTTCCTTCACCGTTAAAGCAAGCAATAAATAACGAATTATTACAAACACATTCGAAAAGTCAGAGATGCGGGCGAGACCTCATCGTGGTAATCCAACGGTTTCCCACTAGGCTATCGCTGCTGCAGGTATGTATTAAGCATATCAAATAGCACGGTACAAAAATGTAAACGATCTATTTGTGACTCTTGCACATTTATCAGCCTTTGCGATATAAAGATTAAAACTACTATCAGTTGTTGATGTAAAGATAGGCACATTAATAAATAATTATTTTTTGGGGAAGTCTAAACATCTATAGATAAACTTTATCCTTACGTATTCGTGACAGATTGCTCAGATAATGTACATTATCGTGCCGCAATAATAGTGATGATGGCACTATGGCGGAATTCTCAAGCCAGCATATCCAAGCTCCATTTGAGATGCTCTTATTTTGCCTTGCTTGATGTTAGGCTAAGATAAAAAAAAAAAAAATTGTTTTCTCTTTTATGTTCAATTCAGTAGTAGGCAAATGGTAAATAATATAATGGTTGCAGCTCCTTACAAAAATAATTTGTAAAGCAAGCAGCATTATTAAATTTGGCGATTAAAAAGATAGGCCGTGAGTTTTTTTTTATATGATAGAAGAGTATTATATACACATATCGCTTGCGATATTTTAGGTTCCGTGATAGGCAGCGAACCTATTGCCTTCTATCGGGCACATTGCCAGATTCCATACCGCTTGAGTGCTTGCAGATCTCGACCACTGTCGTATCTATTTACGTAGGTTTGGTGCTCAATTAAACTGTTAGTTATCTGTTATTAGATGGACTTTTAAACAAAGAAAATATTTATTCTTTTTATTCCTGGTTTATTTGTGTTTACACTATTATATAGGTATTTCGTACGTTAAAATGTTGTTCTTTTTTCGTTATTGCAGATGTAAATGTTGCTATAATTTAATTTGTAGGCGGTAATAAAAGTAACTGGAACATTCCATAATTAGTTAAAATCAAATTATAGATTCAGCTATTATGTTGTGGAAATCAACTTTATAGCATGTAAACCATCTGATGTATGTAGTTATGTTTTTTTATTTTTTTATCTTTATTTTTCTATAAGTGGTTTTTATCCACAA
The DNA here is from genome assembly GCA_930367265.1 of Catocala fraxini. NCBI lineage: Eukaryota > Metazoa > Arthropoda > Insecta > Lepidoptera > Erebidae > Catocala > Catocala fraxini. The sequence continues at coordinate 11,216,310 of OV884044.1, read as the reverse complement.
GGATACGCCAACCCCATCGTAAGTTATGTTTGAATACAGCGATAAATAAAGATAATGTTACCATAAATAAAATTAATTATAAAATCTTATTTATATCATGTGTTGGCAGACGAAGTCGGTTTTTGTAACTTAACATATAAATATTTTATATAGAATTTTCCATATCCAATAGTTATAAAATTATTTATTTATTGATTTTAGACAGGATTACTTATTTATTTATTCATATAATATAATTAATATATTCGATATTTTGTCTTCTAGATTGTGACGTCATTACTCATAAATCATAATCCTAACTTCCTAAATATATGTAGATCCTAACTAATATTTTATGTGAACGTCAGTTGGTTTGTTTATTTGTTACGCTTTCACGTCTTACCTACTCGACTGATTGTCATATAATTTCGCATACACGTTGTCAGTAATACAGAAAAGGATAAAGGGTACTTTTCTTGCAGAAAATGGTACTTACGGTTCCTAAGGGATAGAAATTTATGAACACAATTTATATTAACGCGAGTGAAGCCGCAGGCAAAAGCTAGTGATTCTATAAAAAGTAGGATCAGTCAATTCCAGTCGTATTCTATTTTCCCAATTACTTACACAGTTCGTAAAAGACTACAACATGGATGGTTAGTGTACAACATGGCTGGAAAGAGTGCTATTCCTAGAGTCGTAACATACATTACGCCTGTTATAACTTAAATATTATGATAGGCTGATATGATACATACGAATACTTTTTTATTAGTGTAACTAAGCGTTTCCACATAAGTGTGTGTATCACACCTGTCACACTCAATACCTACACTTTTGCCTAATAATTCTTCGGGGATATGTCAGTATATCGTAGGTACGTTTCAACTCTCACGAGGCATCCAAAAGGCCTATCTACGTCACGCTTAAAGAATGAGATACGAAGTTGAATATCTAAATGCCTAAAGTTTTAGTATTACACATCCAACTGTACTCTCTCGACAAATTGCCTGCGAGTAAGTAAAGGAAGTCTGACACCAAGAGGGACGGCATGTTTTAGCTGACTGCAACCGAGAATATATGCTTTAATAATGTTAGGATTTACATTAATGTTAGGCCGCAAAATGGTACGTTACATTAGATGTATTTAACTTACTATATATTTTTTATTATGTCAATCTAAACAGTCAAGTAGGCTAATTTTATCCAAACCGCCGCAAACGCCATATATTTTATAAAATGAATTATTAATCAGCTAACCGTCGGCATTTTTCGAATCTAATATATTTTATAATGTCTAACACTGTCTCGTTGGTGCCGTGGCAAAAGCTTGCTTAGGTTAGGACATAAGAGAAAATGCTGGCAGCGTAGTTCATACAAACATATTTCTCTGTTTTTCTTTGCATGATGAATTGATGACCCAAGAGTAATAAAAAATTGGTTATCCTGACTTAATATTATAAATGTGAACGTGAGTGTGTTTATTTGTTACGCTTTCACGCCTCATACGGACTCAACCAATCATCATGAAATTTGGCATACACTTTGTCAGGGTTACAGAAAAGGAGATAGGGTATCTTGCATTCAGCAAAAAAGTACTGTCCCAAAGCAATAGAAATTTATTGCCAAAATCTATATAAACGCAAGCAAAGCCGCGGGCAAAATCTAGTTAATAATATTAAAAAGTGTAGAGCTGATCAGACGGTTGATGATCGCCATAGTTGCTCGCGTCATGATCATTTCAGTTACCGCTCCACTTAGGTAAGCGTTCCATTTTGCACATTTTATTTGGACGTAACACGAAAAGGTTATAGGCACACCAAGTCAAGGGCGCCAGGGTCATTGCCCCTGTAACTTTTTCTCGTAGCGTTTTGACGTACTTTTAACGTCCATATCTTAAATCTGGATAAGAACTTAGAACTAAAAGTTTGTAGATATGATTAGAGTGAGCTTATTTTAAGTATCAAGTAGGAGCTTTGCTTTAGAAATTATTCATAGTATAAGCAGGGCATGTACTATGGGTACTAGACACTGGATAAACATACATATATACTTTTTTTTTGTAAATACATACATATTATACATAGAAACACCCAGAACAAGACAAATATCCATGTTCATGCACACAAATGTTTGAATTGTGCGCGAATCGAACCCGCGACTTCTGGCGTGGCAGTCGGTTACACTAACCACTACGCCATCGAGGCCGCCAAGGTATAAACATTTGAGGGGATCGCCGCTGCTGCGGTAAACAAATGCTGCAGACTGTCATAATATGGCAGTCAGTATGGTTACAGATAGTGCCAAAGGAATTGACTTATACATACGCTCGAAAATATTAGCCTTCTTTATCGCAGTTGGGATATATCTCAACAATTATACTGACAAATACAATCACATCATATACCATTCAACGGATACTTAAATATGAGTTCAATTGCTATTTGCACGATCCACAAGTATTTTTTTGCAAGCCCCTTATTGCCCCAGCATCATATTCGTTAACTAGCGAACCGCCCCGGCTTTGCAGGGGTAGTACAAAACCTTAACTAATAATACACCTAAACCTTCCTCATGAATTACTTTGTCTATTGGTGAAAACCGCATGCAAATCCGTTCAGTAGTTTTTGAGTTTATCGCGTAAATATAGACGCGGCGGGGAAATTTTGTTTTATAATATGTAGTGATAGTAATAACTACACAGATGTGTATAAGTGATATCAAGAAATAAAGGTTACAAAAAACACGCAACGTTTAAAGGTGTAACATCACTTCAGCCGAAAGACGTCCACTGCTGGACATATGCCTCCCCAAAGATTTTCCATACAGACCGGTCTTGGGGCAAAGAAGTAACGTAGCTATTAAAAACCTTTATGATTTTGACGCCTGAAACAAATTATTATAATTAGAACCGCTTAGTATCGTTGTACAAAGCAATTTTATTTAAAATATTATAAGAATATTATTCAATGAGCACTTTATTATTAGGCCCAAGTAGATATACTGTTATATTTCATTATGTTCTAGAATAAAATCTTAATACTGTAGGCAAATTATTGTTTTTGTGAGCTGTAAAATATCTGAATATTTAATTCAGCGAGCTCGTCAAAATTATGTTAAATTTCGTGTTACAATTGACGAGAATTAGATCGTAAATATAATACATATTTTCCTGTGCTGAAATTTCTTTTAAAAAATTTGTTCCTTATATAAATTTCTTCTATAAAATATACATTAATACTATAAAAACTGAGCATACTTTTTGATTAATTAGTTGCCCGTATATTCTTTGCACGGAATTTAGGTTGGTGATATTTATATAATATATAGTCTTTGATATATTACCAGCCTTCAGAGAGGTACTCATTCATAAAGAAGCCGCGCATGCCTCAACACCTTATAAAAATGTGAGCGATTATAGGTTTATTTTTATAAATACCTTGGGCTTTCAAGCGTCCTGTGGCTACGATAAGTAAACAACATATAACATTACAAAAACCTAGATGTTTAGTATGCTGTATACAGTACCTACTAGATCATTATACATATAATAAAATAAAGTCCCCCGCCGCGTCTGTCTATTGGCGATAAATTAAAAAAACTACTGAACGGATTTTCATGCTGTTTTCACTAATAGACAGAGTGATTCATGAGAAAAGTTTAGGTGTATAATTTACGGAGCTTTTTTGGAGCGGGATAAGCAGAAAGATTTAGTACCCTCATAATAGAGCGCAAGTCTATTGTCGTACACTGGCTGTAGTAACTCCGTTCTGCTACTGACAATTTCTTAACGGATCCAATAACACTTTACTTGATCCGGAGATTGAACCCGGGACCTCATGCATGGCACTTGCATCCATTGCGGCTTCACCAAAATATGTCAAAATCATATCATAATAAACGAACGTATAGGCACATAATTATGTACTCGTCACAAGTCATGAGGGCGAATGGAAGTGGATTTGTTTTGCTTTTGCGAGGAAGTCTATCTTATTGAAAGGTATATGTGTATAACCAAAAGGAAAAACTAAGGTACAGACATCATAAAAAGTCCGCATTCACGAAAAAGGGCCAAATATTTTTAAATTGCCTAAAATATATAAAAATAAATTATTATGTTTGTGTATTTTATTTAAGATACATCATTTAATGTAGAAAACATCAAATCTTCTTTTGTTTTTTTTATATAAAAACGAGGTTAATGATAAATGACCGTCATTATTGTGTCTGTCTGAAATATGTTTTAATCAATTTCACAAAATAAAAAAGAACATTTGAAAAATGCCAGGTCTGAAGTCTTGCGAGCAAGAATAGTATTATTGTGTGAAAAAGGATATTCTACTAGGCAAATTGCAGCCAGAGTCTCCGTTTCTCAAACCTGCAGAGGTACTAGCCTGCAGAGGTACTGGAGCATGGCAAACCTAGCTGATTGACCTCGCAGTGGCCGCCCGGCTATCCTTAATGACGTTCAGAAGCGCTACATCAGATCTCTTGCCGCCCGTGAAGGCGTCAAAACATCGGCACAAGTGTATCAAGGTACGATTCTGAAGAAGGTAGTTAAGCTTCTTAACAACACCATGTTCCATAACCAAGTATGGTTCTTTCAGCAAGACGCAGCAACGGGTCATAAAGCTCGATCGACCCAAGCGTGGTTGAAAACGAACTTCATCAGAGCTGAAGACTGGCCGTCTTCTTGTCCCGATCTTAATCCGATGTATTATGAGTCATGGTCAGTTTTTGAGAGAAAGATGCTCTAAACGCCATGATAATTTGAAGTTCCTAAAACAATCCATAAGATTGGCAGCGAAGAATTTTCCCATGGAGAGAGTGCGTATTCCTATTGATAACTGGCCCCAACTACAAAAGTACTTTAGCCTTTACTTGAAGCCAATGCAGATCAGTTTGAATGAACTTCATATATTTTAATGTATAAAGTAACACACATTACAGTAATATATGTTGTATACAATAGAGAAAACAATGATTTTAACTTGTAACAATATTCATGGTAAGACTAGGTATTAGCCAGGTGCTGACACGAGCATAAACAATAATAAATATATTACCTATAATAAACACAACGTTAATAATAAAGTGTTTCAGGAACGAGTTCAATCTATCTATCCGCACGAACGCAACAAATATATATATATGTGATAAAAATATCTCAAATTATTTGTGACGAATTCCTAACTAAAATATGTGACGTCAATAGTATTGTTTTGATATCATATTATATATGCTTTTTATTGTACAAACACATATACTTTTTACAAAAACATAAATTTAATGTTATAATAGTCAATATCACTAAAATACACCAACAACAGTTTGCTCGTATCAGATTGGCATACAAAGCATTGAATTAACACAAAATAGAGGCCGAGAATAAATATTCCTTCCATTGCGCCATGTGTACGAATTTCTAATTAAACTAGCTATTCCGTACACGTAGCATTGAAATAATAGATGTAAGTACGAATGGCCCAGAATATTGTGACATATAACCTTACGGGCCTTTCTGAGCGATAATGTACCAAGTTCTAACCATGAATGAATTCATAAGGCTAGAATAAAATGTATAAAATTTTCAACGGCAGTCTTGTAAAAGCTTGAAAATGTTGTTTTAAATTGAACAATGCCAGCGAAGAGATACAGGTTATTTCGCATTTTGCTCACTTCAGTGCATATGTACGCGGGTTGGTTTTCAATGCGATGTGTATGCTTTTGAGTCGCTTAGACTTTAGACTTTTAGGTCAAATATAGCATTAGTAGTGAAGTGAGAATGTTCATATTTCGAGAGTTTTTTATTATACTAAGATTCAAAAAACAATTGCCAACTTTTAAAGAAAATATACATATTTTATCACGGGTGTGACAGGGACATCCAGTGGTCGTGTTGCACTTGCTCTATCGAGATCATGGAATTAATAGGCATTCTTAAATATTAATATGCCATGAATGACACTGATTAATTAAAACGGTATAGTTTGTAGATAGTTATTAACATTTTTACTCTAGTAGTTTGTGGAGCATCTTTCTTAAAACATACAAACATAGGTATTTATATCACGGATGGCGTGGTGCTTTAAGTGTTAGTATCACCATTGACACTGCTCGCAGTGTTATGAGTTCGATCGCGGCACGGGACAAAAATTTGTATGCTCTACAAACATTTGTTCTAAATTTGGATCTTCTTTGTGTCTGTTGTTTAAATGTTTGTAAAGTTGCCCGCTATACAGGATTAATTCCTAGTGCAGGAAGATGTCTTTTCAAAAGAAAGAAAATAAGGTGTAACCTGTTGTTCTATGCAGCGAGACTAAATGTTGGGTAATCTGCTTTTATATGGGCGTAACATATCTATACTTTATAGTATCATTGCTCATATAAATTACAGATATGCATAGCAATTACTCCTGGAATAATATCTGAGAATTAAACAAATATTTGCAGTCTGCGAATGGTGAGGCTAGCACTCAAATTATTCATCATTAAAGTAGCCATATTAAATGAAACTAGCGGTCACCTAGTGCTCCAAATTCGACCAAAGTTTGCCTGTAAGATGTTGCTGATATCTGTCATTATATATTGATATATGTAACCATAGTTACGAGCTTCGACTGCGTGTGTCAAATGCATAGTTGTGTGCGTTTAGTGGTTTTTCATTCTTCTTCTCTCTTAGCCTTTATTATTCCCAAGTCACTTGGGGTCGGCTTTTCTGGTCTAACCGGATTTGACTGGATATCAGTTTTTACACGGAGCGGCTGCCACCTGACCTCCGCAACCCGAAGGCTAAAGATACCCTAAGGCTAGACCAGTGTCAGGATATTAGAGGGTACTGACTTTCCCAATAACGACTGCCATAGATGTTTATGGCAGCCGGGACCAACGGCTTAACGTGCTCTCCGAGGCACGAAGCAGGCGATAATTGTCAAACAATAGGCACATAATTTCGAAAAGTCATATAACTTCCAAAAGTCAGAGGTGCGCGACGTGGGTTCGAACCCGAGACCCTCTGCATTGCAGTCTATTGGTCTCCCCACTGAGCTATCGCTGCTCTCATTCATTAATTTAATGTATTTCTAATGCATATTTTATATACATAAATATTAGGATTTGCCCTTCCTTCTCCATATAAACTTTAACAATGCCAAATTTTCGTAAAAAGAGGTACAAAATTTTTGCTTCACGTATTAATATATAGATACTCTCTCTCTTTGTTAATTTTCCCTTACCGGATAAAATGTAAAGGAAAGATGGAAACATTAACACATTTTTGAGAGTTTCCATCTAAAGTGGGATGTGCGTAGTCGCAGCAGGTGTAGGAGACTATACTGCATATAGAATCGAACTATGTGACAGGTGTTTGATAGAAACGATGGTGAAAAATTAAATCAGGATTAACTAACTAATTATAAAAATATACTTACGTACGTTGTTTTGCTACGAATACACATTCATAGTCATTATCGTAGTAGTGTAGAACTGCCTCCACGGCGCATCGGTAGTGAATGCGACTGTTGTGCATGAGGTCTCGGGGTCGAATCCCGGGTCGGGCCAACAAAAAGATATTGGGTTTTTCTGTTTAGAAATCTCAATACGAGCACGGAGTTAGGAAGTTGGCGGTGTTAGAAACCCCCGTGCCTCGGCAAGCACGTAAAACCGTTGGTCCTGCGCCTGATCTCTCTCCGGTCGAGTCGGATCGTTGTCCCATTGGACCATGAGGGTTAGGGAACAGAGAGTGCACTTGTGTTTGCGCACTTGTGCACTATAATATCTCCTATGCAGAGGGCCAGTCTCTGTTACGATGGGCCGCCGTGGCCGAAATTCGGTCTGGAGGACATTATTTATTATTTAGTGCAGTTCTTATAGTGTGGAAGTAAACAAAATTTTTATTTTTGAAGACTCCTATCTCTCCTAACTAATTCCGAACTCCTGCACTAGAAACGAATTCTGTGTAGTGGGGGACTTTGCTAAGATCCAAACAACAAACTCAAAGAACACACCGACCCGGAACGACAATTTGCGGGATCGAATCCACACAACTGGAAGCTATGGCAATGGCAATACCAACCACCAAGTACTTAGCCAACCATGCAGTTAAGAAGAAAAACTAGATAAAGAGATGAATGATTATTATATAGTTTTGTGCTTGTACTTAATACATTAGTGGAATACATTAAATTTGTAACATTAACGAGTAGACCCACGTATTACACAACGAAACAGACATTAATTATTCAAAGAACGTGTTATATGTATTTTGGTTTCGTTGTATCTTTTTTATAAACCCACAAATCATTTTTATATTCTTAATAAATATTAAGCCCTGATTAGAAAACATGAGTCAAAAACAGTACAATATTTCTTAAAATGTTGACAATTAAAAGAAACTAAGAGTTTTGTAATCGGCGTAAAGTACTACGCAGCTTAGTGGAACGCTAGCAGAACTCTAAACTAATTGCCTACGTACAAATCTGTTAATATTTATTCTGCCAATAAGCACTGGAGATAACAGTATATAGCAATCAAGGAAATCTTGACTTTATTAAACTGTATTATTTTTATCACGTAGACTCACTACTAAAAGGGGTATGGTGTGTTATTTCCACTTTTCTACGTAATTTTGGTCAACCTAAGATGGGGCGAACCTATATCCAAACAAAGTATTGCTTCTGAAAATTGACTAACAGAAAAACCACATAACACTTTTGCTTGGTCCAGGAACCGAACCTACGGCCTATGCAAACTAATATCCAAACACCATCAAGGTAATATTTTTTTATCGTTACAAATCACCGTGCTCGTCAAAGTTATTACGCCAGTGTTATTGTTCAAAAGAAATAAAGAAGGCTTTTTCTCAACGACCGTACTTGGATTTTGACCTGAATAAACTTAGTAAGAAGATATTATTAATATGTGTCAAAGTATGTTGCAGTACTGAAATAGCCTGTAATGTATGAAGGTAGTCTGCTAACTCATCGCTTAAGAGCAACTAAGTAAGCAATTTCTGACACCACTTTATCACGTCAGCTAATGACATGGCATAATTTTAAAAACTTAAGCTTGTGACCTAGAACTTTAGGAGATTATTTAATCAATACTTTTAGATATCAACGAAGCTTTTTATGTATGTATCTCCAATGTTTGGACGATATAAAATTTCACATTGAAATATGATATTTCTTTTAAACATTATATTTTAATCTGTCATATTACTATTTTATTATTATTATATAAAGATTACTATGAATTTGGAATTCAAATCAGTAATAGTCTTGGTAACTTTGCCAGTTAATATGCTCCGTGTTAGGAGTGGGTCCAAGTGCAGTAGGTGGGATTTGAATCTATGAACTCTCGATCGCAAATAGAATGTCTTATCCATTGGGCTATTTATATGTTTCTTGGCTTTTCTTACACTTGATCATCTTAAGGCCAGATTCTTAACATATCTATGGAGCTGCGGTCAATTTTATAGTTTCAATAGGTCAAACAACGTGATATAAATTAGTTATAAAGTATGACATGCGTCAATGGCGTTTACATCTCTGCCAACCCCTTTGGATGTAGGCGAGAGACTATGAGGGTACATCATTTACCCTTTAGACAATCAAACTTCTTAAGTAACTCACATTGTCGTTCACAAGCGCTAATTTGTCTTCTAAATGAATAGATGATTGCTAACTTTGATTTTATGGAAGCACAATTGTCTTAAGCTACAGTTCGTGTCGTTACCAAGAAAGTGAAGGATGGAGAATAGTGAAGAACAAAAGCTCATAGCTTTCTTCATTTTATTTTAATTTCCCTTGCAGCCACTTTAACGGAAGCAAGTCCTCTACCATGAGTACCTTAGTTAAAGTCGATAAAACATGTTTAAGATTAAAACCATCATGTTTTTACGATTCAAGTTAACAAAAGTTTCATAGTCCGGTTTGTTGTTGTTTGTTGTGGTTTCAATCTCCGTATGGGACAAAAATTAGTGTAATCCACTAATAGTTGTTCTGAGTCTGGGTGTTCTTTGTATTCTATGTGTCCTTTGTTTAAATGTTTGTAAATGTCTTCCGAAACAGAGTTTAATGCTAGAGAGCGCGATGTCTTTAAAAAAAGATACTTTGTTTAATATTTATAGTGCTTTTATAGTGCTCATTGTTTTTATTTCTGCAGGTTGAAATAAGTACCTGGTGTGGGTAAAAATTTTATCATTCTTAATGTCATGCATGCATATAGTACATACGGGTGATTATGAGAACGCGGCTTCGATTCTCGGGATATCAAGAGTTCTTAGCTTCATAGCTGGCAAAACATTTTTGCCCATCTCATTAGCACAGGCGTTAACTGCGTATATCTATTAATACAAAAAAAAATGATGGCAGATCCAAAATTAAATTTTATTACTTTCGTCTAGTGGTGTCTTTTTTATAATCTCTTATATATTATTATTTCGTCGTCTAAATTCGATTAAGAATGCGTTGGATGGGCGATGGCAATAATATGTTTGTATAATACACAAAGAAACGTGGACGATTTTAGACAGGTCTTGAACCTGTAACCACAACTATAGTTGGCACAGTCAATTATCCATCAAAAGCAATAATTTATCCAAATAATTATTAATTAGGATTTCAAATAAAAACAGTCAAAGACGCGAAATTTTTAGCATCGTAGTGAACAATCTTATATTCCATTAAAGCCAAAAGAAATGTTAAAAATATGTAGATCTTGCTAGACCTTTTCACGTTAATTCTAGCTAAAATAAGTATAAGTAGTAAAGACGGTCTTCGAGGATTCAACATAATTAAGTAACATAAGTCCAGTTATAGTCTGGCCAGTGCCCTCTGCCGCAAAGCTACCATTGTCTTTATCTAGCCATTAAAACTTGCGAAGAAAAATATTAAAGTTCTAGGCTCCTTTTATCGTATTACGTGCAGAACTTGGGGCAAACTGTATGCCAGAACGTTTATATAGAAAAAGGTTTTAATATACTACGTAATACTATAAAATGGAGTTAGAACTCCGATAGCTTCAAGAGCATTTAACATTTAATTTTTAATGGGCTATTATTCCCTTTATAAATTATTCCTGTGTCGCGGCAGGCTCTACAGCTTTTACGTTTGAATAACGGACACAAAGAACAATCAGACTTCTGAGTCTACAGTGAAAAAAACTACAAAAATGTGTACAGTTGTTCTGACAACTGTACACATTTTTTTGTTCTGTTTGGGGATCGAACACTCGGCGCGGCGGTAGTCGCAAGGTGACCACTTATCTACGCCAAACTTGCAGTTATAAATGTTGACAGCGCAAGAGATAAATATGGTTTCCAGCACAGTAGAAGGTAGCTAGAACATAACACAAGGTTCAGCTGCAGTCTTCTATACGTTGCAGTTCCTACAGAAAGGCTACTCTAATTTGTGTAAGATCCTAGGATATCTGTAAGTAATACGCAAAGCTTATTTAAATGCACCAGGTCTCTTGCTCATAATGTAACTTTTTCTTAGGACTGTCATATTAATTCAGTTACATGTATTACTATTGTTATTAGTAAAGGGAATTTATGACGCTTTTTAAATTTTGTTGTTATTTTTGCTCTTTAGGTTAACCTTATTGTAAATAATTTGTATGTATTAATACATTAATAAAGTTATGTAGTTATTTATTGGAAATAAAATATTAGTTACATGTATTTAAATAACGATATTTTAATACTGATTACAGTAACTACACCCGGTGCAGCCTGGTTGAAACATCAAACGTAAACAATATGCGTGATCGCTTTAATTGGTGTTATGAATTATGTATACTGTTAATTTTTGTTTACATTTGGTCAATCAGCATTGATTAAAGCAGCGATATGCCATGTGTTAATATTTAGTTAATTACCGGCGAAGGAAAACATCATGAGGAAAACTACATATCGAATAAATCTTGAAGGACTGTTAAGTCTACCAACCTGTTTTGTTTTAGCGGGATATGATGTAACCTATTTCATACTGAGGAGAAGTCCGTGCCTAGCAGTTGGACTATTGATATCCACACTTAATTTTATAAATAAAGTTTCACATCGTTGTTGGCAGTCGCCTGGTTAGCAGTCTTTAATAAGTATAAATATTTTACTCAATAGATAGCTTAACTTGGAACTTGCGCTTCTAGGTTTGAACCTATCTATAGTCTGACCAGCGTCTTTAAACGCAGAGCTATCTTCGTGTTATCTCTGTCATTAGACCAAGATACGAAGTGAGACGGTGCGAATTAAATAATAATATGCAGAGCTCCAAGTAGGTCAGACGTTTGACCCGACAACTCATTTAATATTAAAGCTCATTGTCCTGTCGACGACACGTTGTGTATCGGCCGCGCTACCTTCACTTCGCTTAGAATAACAAATGGCTTACTTAGCTGAAAAACACTGTGACACTGGCTGTTAGTTTATAGCACCAAATATTTGATTTGTGTCGCAAATTGATCGCGTGTTGTAGCTGTCCATGTGCTTTTTATTACTTTTACGTAAATGTAACACATTGTAAATTAAATAACTACAGCTTTTATTGTTGTTTGTTTGGTTAGTTATATTTACACTGATGTTTTTTTTGTGTATTTGGTCTATGAAAGCTTGGAATGCTAATCGTGAAGTCAATGTGATATTATTACGGTTGCATTTCATATTATGTTTCTGTAAGTTGGCGTAATGTATAATGTGGCTAAGTTTTCCCGTTACAGCTTCTGTGAAGACTTGATTTAATTACTGAGGATGATTACCGTATTTTCGCTGTGTAATAGTTTAAATACGCCTTCATACATGGGAGATTTGCTTTTAATAACACGTAATAAGCAAGCAATTATTGTCTCACTGCCGAAGGCACAGCTAATGTATACAAGCCGCGGGGTGTTTCAACGGTTGTCTAAATCCTGATAAGCAGAAATTCATTGCAAAGTTAAGGCTGCGAATTGCCGTAGGGGACTGCCCTATTTGATCTGTCTATGTTGTGAACGGTCATTCTGTTGTATCGACATTAAGAGCTTCTTTAAAGACATTTCGTAGATATAATAAACAAAAATATCGGCATGGTTGTTCAACGTAACTAACTAAGTAACGTAACTAACGTGTAACTAAGCAGCTTATGGACTAAAGTACAAAATTGTGCCTTTGTGCAATAAGATATAGTTGTCGCGCAAACAGTCTCTACGGCGAAATATGGATAAAAACACACCTAAAATTTACATGTTAATACTAAATTGTCACATCTGAGAATAAGATAAGCACCTTATCGTCCCACGTGGCTACTTAAGATGACTGAAAGCTCTAGCAGAAATCTCTATCAAAGTGTTACCACAGACCAAATCTAACGACTTACCTAAATGGTTTAACTTTGTATCTAGTTATATGTATAAGGTAATATACTTTGGCCATTCGGTATATTTTATACTAGCTAATGCTTGCGGATTCGCTCCGGAACAGTTCTTTTCTAGACAAAAGGAACTCTATGTCCTATTTTGTACTCCTTATAACGTATATGCGAAATTTTATGATGATCAGTCGAATACTTATTAAACAATAGTTTAATAAGTACTCGACCGATAAAATCTATAGAATATAATGATATTCTATTGATTTTTCCCGCGGCTCCGCTTGCATAAATGTAGGTTAGGTTAGATTGATTAAAAAGTAGGTACTGTTACTAACTTAAGTTAGTAATATATCTCGATGAAAGGTATATACCCTATATCCTTTTCTGTTCTCCTAAAAACGTGTATGCGAAATTTCATGATGATCAGTCGAGTAGTTAAGGTGTGAAAGCGTAACAAACAAACAAAGGCACATTCACACTTATACTAGTTAGGATAAAGAAGCAAAAAGAAAAATATTTTGCCTGACTGGTACCTAATAATGCTGATAACTGGATATTATTTACATTTTAGCATTACAATATATTAACTAATGCTATTATCAATTTATTTTTAATTCCTTTCATCCATCCAGAGTAATCCAAATCTTTGACATTTTCCTCTAAGATTACTACGAAGGAACAAAATCCACTTAGAAGTGATCCGATCGCAATAGTCTTAGAGAATTTTAACTACAACACTTCACTTTCACGTTGTCTGATTAGAGACTACAGAGGGTTGATAATCCTTTTACTTCTTCTCTCTTAGCCTTTATTATTCCCAAGTCACTTAGGGTCGGCTTTTCTGGTCATCATGAGTACACCAGTAAGCTTATTGCGACTCAAGTGGGATTTAGTCTAAACGGATTTGACTGGATATCAGTTTTTACACGGAGCGGCTGCCACCTGACCTCCGCAGCCCGAAGGCTAATGATACCCTAAGGCTAGACCAGTGTCAGGGTATTAAAGGGTACTGACTTTCCCAATAATGACTGCCATAGATGTTCATTGATAATCCTTTTACTAAACAGCAAAAAACACTGCTGCTATAATCAGATTTTAAAAGTGGCGTTCGACTTCTCGGATGGCGTAGTGGTTTGAGTCGTCACTTCGCCATTGCCACCGCTTTGAGTGTTGTGGGTTCGATCCCCCCACAGGACCAAAAATTGTGTGATTCACAAATAATTGTTCCGGGTCTGGGCGTCCTTTGTGTCCGTTGTTTGAATGTTTGTAAAGTCCTCCGCGACACAGGAATAAATCGCGGAGCGGGAGCTCCCTTTTAAAAAAATTTATCATCTGCCACGCTCTGTCCTTTAGTATTACTCCGGTTTAGTAAGGCTCTATAAACGTAAAATGATTATATGTTTTTAAATTTTTTATGATGCATGATATAATTATCAAAAGAGTATCGGTGCACTTATATTCCTTCGGGTGATATCGACTATCTTTTATTATTGTAAATTACAGAAACTATTCTCGCTAAACTTCAAGATCCATAATATTCTTATTATTGCGATATTTAACTTTAGCGAGGAAGAAAGAAACTCTATACTGAGTGCCGGTAACGGTCTTTTGCTAAATTTATTTTATAGAATCACCGCGGTATAGTTAATGATAACTCATACAGTTTGTTATTAAAAGTTGACAGGTGACATAGGTACTGGTTAATTTAGCGGTTATTTGGTACTATCCTCCCTCTTTTACCCCGCAACTCCATGCCCGATCGTTTTAGTGCCATGGTCAATAGACCGTATGCATAAGATTTAGCTTGAGAATAGTATAGCTATAAGAGATGTAGTCGAGGCTCGGAATATACTGGCTATGCTTACAAACTGACTACTAATGATGCGTTTAATTGCTTTTGAATACAGTTGCTTACACAGTGATACCTGCTTTGCATGCACATAGCCGCAGTGCACGAACTTATGCACGACTACGAGCAGGTATAGTGTTGTCGAATAAATTCGAATATACATACATTGGAAATAAACGCTCCAATTGCTACTATACATATCTAAACTATCTCCATCGTTTTAGTTCCTTTTCAACAGCTCCATAGCTGTTACACCGACTTCATCTACGGATGCTCGGCGAAAATACTGTAAAATTAAAAACCTAGTTTCAGTAGAATAGATGGTTAGAAGCCTATTATTAATTTACTCAAACTCAGAAACCAGCAAAAAGATACAGCAAAACCATATGGTAGTGGTTTTGCTGTTTTACAATTTTTTCATAAATAGGGATAAAACTTTTACGAATGACATTAAAACAATATTACTCTGAAAAAATAATTACCCACTAAGATGACTGGATGACCACCATTTAAGTCTTCTGTGGATGGCCTGGAATCTAAAAGATGGATGACTGATACACAACACATTAACTAATATTATAAACGTGAATGTGTGTTTGTTTGTTATGTTAAGATTTCATGCCTTAACTACTTGACCGATCATCATGAAATTTTGCATACCTATACTTTGTCAGGGGTAATGAAAACCATGCCTTTTATCCAGAAAAAAATACTTATCCCGAGCAAAACTGTGGGTAAAAACAAGTACTAATAGGAATTGAAATTATTTGGAGAGAATCAATTGATGCAGAGAGATGACATGACATCGTTTGTTAGGGTTAGCCTTACTCTCGGTTTTGCAATTTCATTGTACTGTCACACATTATACTAACCTTATTCGTATTTTATGAGTTGACCGAGAGTGTCGATAACTTTATTTTTATCACCCGACACAAATTGTCTTCTAGATTGGAAGTATTTTGACGCGAAATATACATGTGGGTCAAACAGTCAATGAACAATTCTATTACAATCATTTTATAAGTATAGAGAAGCGGTAATTCTACGCTTATACATATAATACGTAAAGTTGATTAATATTGATCGAGATAAATTAGTTAGTATATCTTTAAACATTCACCTGGCACTGTCATGACTTGTGCGGTCCCAAGATAGATTGCTAGGTTGGTCTGTGAAGCATGCCTCAGTAACTATTGGGGGCAGACTGCGGGCTACTCTAGAGTTGCCGATCTCCCGAGCAAAGGCTCAACATACGTCAATAGGCTCGTTAAGTAAACTGTTACGTAGAATCTGCATCATAGGTGGCGAAATTTTGTATTATAAACCTGTGTTCTTTGTATATTTACAGGCAAGTATATATAGGTAATATATAGACTTAAGTACAAGTGTATCCGCAAAAAGGCAGGCATAGAAGTATCACACCCATTTTCGCCTAATACCGTTTTTACATAATAGAAGGTGAGTCTATTACTGTCTACCAGACACATTTTCGTCTTCTGTGCAAGCAGCTGAATTGTCTAACTGACAATTCAAATAACACTTTGCACAACCGGGTATAGAACCAAAGACCAAAACGCTTGTAAACTTGAAACTTCGAACGAGGCTGTCTATTTTGAATGAATAGATAAAAACGAATACATAAATACAAAGACGACATTGAAGTACTCGCAGCAAGAAAGTCAATATTCAATACATTGTTTGCAAATACATAGGAGGTACATAGGTTTGTATAAATCAATATACCAATCCATTATAATCAAGATTGGCATACAATAGGGATTGTTGTACTGTATTAATAGCGCTAAGTGGGATGGCATTGTTCACTGATGCATACTACTGATAGCGACCTGTTATATTCTAGCAGCTGCTATGTTTAATAATTGCTAGAATGTATATTAATACGTAGAACTTAGTCGTATTGTTTACAATGTGATATATACAAGGCTGTTTATATAGGGAAATTTAATAGTTATGTTGTGGTGAGCTTTGAGAATACATGTATTGCGAAAAGTGGATACGTCTAATCCGGATTTGTGGACCAGACAAACAATTTGATGTGTATGCTAAATTTAATTTGCTATATATTGATTTAGTTATTGATATGTTATGATATAGTACTATACCCTAACTAATATTATAAATGCAAATGTGAGTGGTCGTTTTTTTGTTTTGCTTTCACGCTTTAACCGATGATATTTCACGCCTTGAACGATCTTGACGATCAGTCGAGTACCGATTGTCATGAAATTTCGAATACACGTTGTCAGGGGTGTACCTGACCCTGACAACGTGTAAGGACATGTAAATTTTTTCTGTATGAAAGTATTAAGGAAATAAGGACATAGGGCTACTTTCATCCAGAACAAAAAGGTTTTTTTAATTTGTTTATTATTTGTACATTTGTACGCCAGGTATTGGCAGACTACTGACTAAAAAAAATTTCTAACTCGGTATTTACCTATATTTACAAATAAATATATCAGTCGCGCTCGAGTCGGCGTTGCGAGCGAACGTATGTGATCGGTGCGCACGGTCGGGTGATATTTTTTGCGACTTACCCACATCTTTGAATATGGCGGACGAGAATAGTGAGGACGATAATGATTTGTTAGAAAAATATGAACTTGATAAGGAAGTTATGATAGAAGGTGAGAGTGATGTGAGCAAAGTGGTCCAGTTGGATAAGCCAATTAATAAAAGTGATTATAGAATAGAGGAAAATGAGAAAGTGAGAGAGAAAAGGAAAAACCGAGAAGAAAGTGAAGCGTCGATCAGTGAAAATGATTTTGTAACTGTTACTAGAAGAAAGGCGAAAGTACGTGTTAGAAGTAATTCTATTGAGATATGTCCAACCGATAGGAGTAAGATTAGTGAGGAGTTAATTGAACATCAAAATGAAATATGTATTACGTCATTAAAAGTCCTACCAAAACAGATGGCTATGGCGAAATTATTACGGCTACATAATCATAATAATATTTTAAGAATCAAATATAAGAGCCCTTACAAAATCTTAGTACATTTTGAGAAATTGGAAGATGCAGAAAAGCTAGTCAGCTGTTCTAAGTTTCAAGAATTAGGCTATCGATGTGAGAAAACATGCAAAAAAACAAAACTCTTTTGGAGTAGTTAAGGGTGTTGATCTTGATATGAAAGAGGAAGAAATTATGAAAGTGTTGGAAAGTCCTGTCAAAATATTAGATGTTAAAAGATTAAACAGAGCAAATTCTGGAGGAAAATACGTAGAAAGTGAAACAGTCAGATTGCGATTTTTAAGTTCTTCTCTACCAGCCTATGTTTACGCCTACGGGATTAGATTTAGAGTTGAGCCTTATTCGTTTCCCGTGACGCAATGTACTGCTTGTTGGAAATATGGCCATTTCATTAAGTTTTGTCCTACAAAAAAAGTATTGTGTCCAAAATGTGGTGGTAATCATGACAACTGCTTGACCACAGTTTTTAAGTGCATTAATTGCAAAGGACCACATATGGCCCTGGATAAAGGATGTCCTATATTTCAAAAAGAGAGAACCATCCGTGATTTAATGACATTAGAAAATATTTCATATCGAGAAGCATTGGCATTATTCTTAAAAAAAAGACAAAACACAAAATTGTCTGCTAAAACACAAATCACACAATCTACGAATACAGGAATGGATGATATGATTGACGGTGGATTGCGAAATAAGAATATAATAACAGCAGCGGCAACAGTACACGCGGAAGATATAGATACTAGCAGTTACTCAGAAGATAGTATTATCATTAGCAAGCCAAACAATAACTCTGTGCCAAAAAAGGATAAGAAAAAGAAGAAAAAGAAAAGTGAAAAGATGGATATACAGGAATCAGTTGAAACACACACACAACCAACGGAACATCAAAGGAACACCACACAACCGTCGCAACATCAGGGAAGTAGCACGCAATCTATGACAAGTAACATTAAATCATTTGATTTAAAAACTTTTATCAATAAGTGTGAGAAAATAATGTCGTCAAACAATAGCTTTAGTACTAAATGCGTGGAGTTTATAAATCTTTGTGTACAAGAACTTAAGTCATTAATTATTAATTACTTTACTAAGGGTGAAATAATATCAAGATTATTAACTTATTTAAATGGATAGTCCACGCTCCAGTAATTTTGCTGTCAATATTTGTCAATGGAATGCACAAAGTCTTCGTCCCAAACTTTTGAGTTTTGATCTATTGTTAAGTAGGGAAAAAATTCACATTGCCCTAGTGAGCGAAACCTGGTTAGACTCAGAGAAGTTATTAAATGTTAACGAGTATAATATATTTAGAAATGATCGGTCCGATTCCTATGGCGGTGTAGCCATCATTACACATAAATCTATACAGGCAACAGCGTGTCCTATTAAATTAAATAATATAGGTATAGAGATAGTTTATGTAAAAATACATAATTGTAGCAAATTGAAACATATTATTTCCATATACTGCCCTTCTTCAGTAAGCACGTCATACGCCGATTGGGATAACTTGTTCGCGAAATTTTCCAAAAATACTATTATCGCAGGTGATTGTAATGCGCATCATACCGGTTGGTCGTATAAAAATGACTCCAGAGGTACACAAATATTCGATGTTATGTTAGAAAATAATTTTGTTTTCCTTAATAACGGCAGTTACACAAGAGTTAAATTAGTTAATAATAATCTTCAAGAAAGTTCTCCTGACATTACATTCATCTCCACAGACATAGCAATAGACTTTAAATGGCAGGTCTGTAACGAAAATCTCGGTAGCGATCATCTAATCATTAAAATGTCAATGAACTATCAGGATCACTTAAATTTAACTAGAAAACGTAATTTTAAATTAGCTGATTGGCAAAGTTATCGCGAGTCTCTTAAGCTACCCTTTTCTAATGTTATTTTTTACAATAGTGTGCAAGAAAGATACGATTACCTTATAGATAATATCAATAAATGTGCAGATAATTGTATCCCTGATATTAAAATATGTTCTAACCCTACTAATAGCTTCAAGCCCAAACGTTACTGGAGTCAGTCACTTTCATTGGCAACTGCCAATGAAAGTGACTGACTCCAGTAAGTTTTTCAGTGCTAGCCTACGTTGAGCAACTGCTCAACGTAGGCTAGCACTGAAAAACTTTCGGCGTAATCCAATACCACAGAACCTCAATTTACTAGAACAAAAAGTTACTGAGGTAAGAAATCTCATTAAAAAAGCTAAATCGCAACAGTGGCATACATTTTGTAATGATTTAAACGAAAAGATATCGGTTCAAGAAGTTTGGAAGCACATGAGATGGTTAAAAGGATATAATAAAAGCCGGTCTTATCCGTCGCAGGATAAATTAGAGGATCTTTTATGTGACCTTGCTCCCGATTCAGTAGTCGAATCTACTCCTACTTTTTCTTCATCTAATGACCTTCTTGAATCTAACTTCATGTGGTCTGAACTTCAGAATTGTTTGAAAAAGAAGGACACCACCCCAGGTGAAGATGGTATTTCATATTCTATGTTGTATAATCTACCTAATTTAGTGAAACTGTATTTGCTTGATTTGTATAATCTCATACTTGAAACAGGCCACATTCCAATGCAATGGCGAAGTATACGTATTGTGCCTATACCCAAGACTAATGGACCAAATAATTATGACTCAAAACTCAGACCTATATCACTTATATCTTGTGCGTGTAAAATTTTTCACAATATGTTGGCGAAAAGAATAGAGTGGTATATTGAAAAACATAAAATCTTGCCTAATCATACCAGTGGCTTTCGTAGAGGCCAATCTTGCATAGATTGTTTGGTTCGCTTAGTTACACACATTCAGATAGGATTCACAGATAGAATATCTACATTGGCATGTTTTATAGATATCCAAAATGCATATAATAATGTTTCAGTAAATAAAGTGGTTACTATTCTGGATGATTTGGGTATAGGGACTAAAATATGTAAATATTTGTGGTCCTTTTTAAGTGAGAGACACCTTAAAATTAGGAATGAGGGCGACATGTCAAGTATAGTTAGATGGACTAACAGAGGACTAGCGCAAGGTGACCCAATATCCCCTCTTCTATTTAATGTTGTTACTTATAGGATATGTAGTCTATTGCATAATGTTTACACATTACAATATGCTGATGATTTTGTTATTTTTATGAGCAATAAAAACTTAAAATACTGCCAAGATAGTATTCAAATAGCTGTCAATAAAATTGTTTACTTGTGTGACGAACTTGGCCTTAATCTTTCTGAAAGAAAATCTAAATTGTGTCTTTTCAGTAGAGGAAGACAAATTCAATCGATCAAAATAACAATTAATGAATTTTCTCTTGAAATGGTAGAAAACATCAAATACTTGGGAGTGTGGCTGGACCGATCATTACTATGGAGAAAACATGTAAATGAAATTGCCGAGAGATGTTCAAAATTTTTAAATTTATTAAAAACGTTAGCAGGTTCATCATGGGGAGTGCATCCTAAATTTATACGAAGTCTTTACATTGCCTTAATTAGAAATCGAATAGATTACGGTTGTCTCTTATATGGAAATTGTGCTAAGACTCATTTATACAAAATAGACAAGATACAAAATGCTGCTTTGAGGATAATAGGAGGTTTTATTAAAAGCTCACCTATCCACGTTATGGAAAGTGAGCTTTGCATACAACCTTTACACGTTAGGAGGCAATTCTTGGCTCATAAGTATTGTTTGAAGGCACTTTCTTGGACGAATAATTTGTCTGTCTACTTAATTGATAGACTTAGCTCTCTTTGTAGTTTGTTCTACTGGAGTAATAAAAATAAACCTTTGCTAGTAACAGCTTACAATCACACAAAATTAGACAATATTCACTCTTCTGAAGTTCTTGAAATGTTTAATCTCGATATCTGGGTCTCATATATAGATGTTTCTAATGTAATTTATTTGAATTTAGATAGTGTAACTGCAGCTAAAAGGATGTGCAACTTTAATATAATTAAGTATGGTATTATTAGGGAGCTAAGTGAGAAATATTTAGATTACCATATAATCTTTACTGATGCTTCAAAAAAAGTAATGTCTTTTGGCGCAGCTTTTTATGACCATACTTACAAAAAGTCTTTTTGTTTTAAAATATGTAATAATATATCGATCATGTCGGCGGAACTTATTGCAATTTCAGAAGCAGTTTTTTATTGTATTCGATTAAATCTTAAGAAGGTGGTCATTTTAACGGACAGTAAAAGTGCCCTTCAGCATGTGGCTCGATGCGTCTCTGGCTTCAGAGGTGTTTCGGTAGCCTACAAAATTCTTGATTGTTTATTTAAATTTAATCAAAATGGGAAGATTCTGAGATTGCAATGGATTCCGTCACATGTTGGCTTAGCTGGCAACGAGGAGGCTGACCGACTCGCAAAATTAGCAGTGACAGATGGTGTGCTAAAAAGTATTGCCCCTTTTCACTCTGAAATGATACCAAAATATAAAGCCTTTTGTCATCACATTTGGAAAGAATTTTTTGATGAGCGAAGTAAAGAAAAAGGCGTATGGTATAAAACCATACAGTGTGAGCCTCCTCGTGTGCCTTGGTTTATAAACACTAGGTTAAATAGATTTATATTAAAATTGGCTTTTAGACTTCGCTCTGGCCACTATCCGTCGGCAAAGTTTGCATATCTGATGAAAAAAGTCAATTCGCCAAATTGCCTGACTTGTGGAAGGGTTGAAGACGTGCAACATTTGCTGATGGAGTGTGTCAGAAGCGAGGTCGAGAGGGAGTCGATGATGAGAAAGTTTGGTGTTAATAGGTTAGATGTAGGAATTGTACAAAGTGCTTTGAGTCATCCTACTTCGGAAATAACGTCAGCATTTTATCGGCTAATACCGCGGACTCAGTATCGACTTCCTCAATAGCCATTTTTTAATTAGTTAGGGTATTGTATTGTATAAGTACAATGGATTTGATGTTTTTTTTAAAAAAAAGAAAATCCTAAATAAAATTAAATTAAAAAAAAAAAAAAAAAAAAAAAAATATATGATTGATTGATGGAAATAGTATGTGGATCACATAAATTATTGTCCCGTATGGGATTCGATCCCACAACACTCAGCGTACGGGCAGCGGCGAGGCTTGCTTACTGCGCCATCCGTGTAGAGTGCTGAGTGAGAATCAAACGAATCTTAGGTCATTATCATCAGAGTTCATATTAAAGAGATCCTTACGATATTCGTACTCATACTGGGGTAAAATACATTTTTAAATTTTTGTTTTACGTGTGGGAATGCATTGGCTTATACCCCTCCGCGGGGGTGGGCGGAGGGATTATGTCGGACTCACCGGGGTAAAAGAAAGATGTTGAAATGATGATAATGGACCTCCCGGAATACCGAATAAACCTACTACAGTGTTCCTCGACAAAACCGCTATAGATGCGCGACATAGATGTTCATGGCAGCCGGGACCAACGGCTTAACGTGCTCTCCGAGGCACGGAGCAGGCGATAATTGTCAATCAATACACACATAATTTCGAAAAGTCATATAACTTCCGAAAGTCAGAGGTGCCGTGGGTTCGAACCCGAGACCCTCTGCATTGCAGTCTGTTGGTCTCCCCACTGAGCTATCGCTGCTATATTTTCGATAGTTTATTTGTTGGTATTATTATATAATTAATAATAAATTATCCTATTGACTATATAATCTCTTCTAATGTATTGGTATATAAAAATGAAAACAAATTTAAATCTTTATGAATTATTTAAATTGTACCTCAACTCCACAACATTTATTAAAGGAAAGATTCAGCTTATATAACAATATTATCAAATTTACAGTAGTGACTTGGCATCAGTATAGTTTTATTAGTTTATAGCTTCAAGAGATGGTGGATAGTTTTCAACGTCCCTACGGCTAAATAAAGTTTCCAGAAATAAACTCGGGTTGTCATTTTGACTTAGGTAGCATCCTTGTTGTGACAGCCTGTCCCCTAAACATTAAATATGTATTTTATAAGTAGCATTTCTATCGCGAACAATAATAAATAATCCCACTGCTGGCTTAGTGTTTTGCTGAATTATTTTAATAACCAAACTAGCTTTTGCTCACGGCTTCGTTCGGGAATAGTAATTTTTCTGTCATTTCATGTACTTTTTCTGTACCCGTGACAATACGTGTACCTATTCAAAATTTCATATGGCGTGAAATGAAAAAGTTAGGGGGTTGATAAATGATGTGGCATACATTACTCCTCTATATTTTCATATGGCTACAGGTTTGCTATATTTTCATACATATTTCACCAGTTATGTTTCAGTCTTATCTAGTGGTGATTGAGATTTTAGCCGTTTACTGGACGTAGTTTTAGGTATGTTTTAGTCATTCTTTGTTTGATCCCATGTAATGATGTACGAATCGAGAGATAATGATAAATCAATTACACTTTGCCCGATGCATTATCTTTTGATTGGGCGGAGACATAAATTCCAAACGCCATAATGTCAAAAAAAAATGAGCAGGGATAGCCTAATGTGAGAACGTTGGACTGTCTCGCAGAGGTCTCGAGTTCGATCCCAAGGCAAGCAATTCCAACTTTTCTAAGTGCGTATTAAATATTTAATGTTCGCTTGCTTTAACGACGAAGGGAAACATCACGAGAGACATCTGTATGACTGAGACTTTTTTATAAAGTTCTTGAAGATATATGAAGTGTGCCAACCCGCACGGGACCGGCGTAGGGAACTATAGCCTAACCCTTCTTACACTGAGGGACAGTTTATATGCAGGGCTGATATTATTATTATGAATGCGAAAGTGTGTTTGCTTGCCATTTTTCACGACAGAAAGGAGCCACAGAAATAACTTGTAATTTGACCTCGGAAAAATATATTACGATAGTAACATAATTACGTAGATAGGCAGTGATGCATCCTTTTTAATAAGTTTATTTTCAATTTACCGGGTGGCTATGCACGGCAGAGGAATATTATTACGGTTACGTTATCCGAAAAAGTGTTGAGTATTTTTTGCAGCGGGTGCAAACATTAAGTTTCACTTAAGACACGGTCATAATACAAAATGTTACAGGCCCATTAATTAGACTAATAATAAGTGGCAACCGAGTAAAATAGATTAAATCGCTAAGTAATTATTCTATTGACTACTTAGGGCCGGATCCTATTTTTAAGCAACTCATAAAGAACATAATGTTTTGGCTACGGACAGTTAAATTTTCAAATTTTTCATATACAGGTGTCCCAGAATATGTGAATCAAATTGTAACGGGAGATTCCTTAGATAAGGTTCATTCAAATGTGCCTACAAAAAACAAAACAAAATTATGACATTTAGGAAAAATTAAAAAAATATAAGTTTTTAAACAGTACGACTTTTTCAGACTTTCAACTACAGGTACTTCGCTTATGGCTAATTTTAATTTTTTCCCACTATTATTATTTGTCAAGGATTGATTCGACAAACTAATTTGTTTTTAAAACTTACTTAGTTTTGAATTCTCTGTATTATTTTGGTGTATTTTTTGCACCAAAACTTAGTATTTTTATTTTTACACAAATGCCATTATTTTTTTTATTTTGTATCTTTGAAAGTTCCTTACCTAAGGAATCTCCCGTTACAATTTGATTCACATATTCTGGGACACTGTATATTTCATATATGTCAAAAATGAACTAGGGTAAAATGACTCGTTTCTTGAATATTGAATATATTGTTTGTTATAATCTTATCAACCGTGATTTGAATAATCGATCACTATTCAAATAATAATTTTAGTGAGTGGCAATCATAATGCGCTCGTGTTTGTGGTCGATTCTCAGATCTTAGGTTCGAATAACGCGCAATAGTCGCAGTATTCCTCGTTAAGGTTATTCACAGTAGCACCATGGAGTTTGGAAAAGAACCAAAATAGCAGGCAAATTGTAAATGAATGATACATTTCTATCTACCGTTTTAGGGATACAGGCCTGTGTCGTTAAAAAGTTAAGTGAATTTGACTTATTATATATCAATGAACGTCTGATATAGAAACATACTGTATGATATGTAGTTCGTGCGGGTTGGATGTTAGTAAGAGTTTAATTAAGTTGGCAACACGCCTCATGTCTGACAATAATTAGCGCCGGCTGCTGGGGCAATGTACTTCTGTACTAAGATTAAGCTTAGTTGCACTGAAGAAAAAGTTGGCGAACTATGGTGGTATTATTTTGGTAGGTAGGTACGAGCAGGCGCTACAATTGTTATTTCTTATAGTGCTTGTATGGGTAATCAAAGTTGTTGCGGTTGGTTAAATGAAATGCTTTATTGTAGATATGGATATACATATGGATATATACTCGTACCAATTACATATAAAATCAATACATATCAACTGCGACCTAACTAAGTGGTTGCGGGGTCACGACTGCCGCGCAGCGCTATTGCATGCTTGCGCCTGAATAAACAAAACGAATGCCTCAGCAGTGTATCTACATACATACATGCTCATTCGTAAATCAAAATATAGCTTTGAGGCAGCACAGAATGTGATTTCTCCGACTTACTTACATGATGTCTTTTTATGAATAGATCTTCCACGGTAATAATTATTCTTGTATTGTGGGCGACTCTACAAACATTGAACACAAAGGAAATCACATAATGTTGTAATATTTAAATAAACGATGAATATATTATATTATAATATGTGATTGTATGTACTTCACAGATAATTCAGGTTCCAAGTATCCAAGTAACAAGACTTATTTATTTTCATGTATTGCTTTAGTAGGCCACTAATACATATTATAAATATGTATTATGTACGAGCAATCACGGGTATAACGTTGTGTGGATTTGGATAAAACTTGCAGTAGATGCAGATATACTATGCCCTGGTAATCCAGGGCATAGTATATCTGTAGTGTAAGTTTACGTACTAACGCATACCAAGTAGATAAACATTCTGTGGATTACCTCGTGTATGGTAATCCACAGAATGCTTATTTATCCGGTATGCGTTTCAACGTGATTCACTCAGGTAAAACTGTGGGCGCAAGTTACATACATACATAATTACTCACGCCAAGGAGGTAGGCAGAGTGGTATTATATTTATTTATAATAAGGTACACTTACAGCAAGACACAAATGTTACAAATATAAGCACTTACACTATGGATATAACAGTGGGTATATGTTTGCCTATTAAAAGTGTACTCTGCATTCACATTATATTGGTAACATTAAAAGTAAACTACGATAACACGCACATGTCTTCAGCTATGGCCTTAGATCCCACATATGATAATAACAACATAGGTCCTCCAGACCGAATTTCTGTCACGGCTACCAATCTTAACGGAGACTGGCCATCTGCGCAGAGATATTATAGTGCATAAGTGTGTGCGCAAATACAAGTCTCTTCTGTTTACGAGAATATTATTCATAGAAATTAAAATTTTCTTCAAATTAGTATGTAAATATTTCTATACCACGCTTAAGACAATTTTAAAACGGATGAAATCATTTCTACTCGTGCTCTTGTCGGTATTATGAGTAAAATATGTTTGGGTGTGACTTCGTAAAACATCATAACGAAAAACACAAAGGTAAATAAATATTCCTAAATTATGTCAGCATAATCTGTATACTCGTATGTTGTATATGCGTGGGTTTTAACATTTACAAAATGTGAGTGGGCGTCCCTTTACCTAATCGTTGGCAGTTGTGATTCCAACTATAAACGATGTCAAGCCTTCGAAATGATTACATTCTTGACGTTGACAACATTTTTGTTATGCTTAAGGTCGTTCAAATGTTCGGGCCTCCCAGAATATTTCAAAATATGAGCTTGAAAATAAACACGTACTTCAGTTACAGAAATTTATTGCCCTTTGTAAACGTATTTAATATTATTTAGATGTAAAGTTTAAACAAATAGAAATCATAATCCTAACGAATATTATAAATGCAAATGTAAGTTCATTTGTTTGTTACGCTTTAACGCCTAAGTACTCGACCAATCGTTATGAAATTTCGCATACACGTTGTCAGGGAAACATAAAATGACATAACCTTTCATTGAGAAGAAAGTACTGTTACTAACCTACATTTACGGGAGCGAAGCGGCGGGCTACAGCTAGTATGTATATATTTTATTTTTCCTTACGATTACTAATGATTAGAATTTTTGGTAACCCCTTTTGCCAAGCAAGAATGCTTGTGTTACGAGCGGGGTCTCGTTATTGGAGCAATGGGTGGAATTCGAGCTAACGACCTACTGATCGTAAGTCCTAATGTTTTGGGCTGTTGGCACTTCTAAAATAATAATTATATAGATATCGAGGACTACGATAATTTAGCGAAAATAAGACACTCAATTGATTTCATTGTTCGAGAGCGGGGAACGCCATGATGTCGACGAGTAACGTGAATCTTTTGGCGGAGCGACGGTTATGTTTTGAAGTAAAACGAATGTCAAGGGGCAATCATTCGGAAACTACGAAGATTATCGAACCATCCAAATGGAACCGCTGGTTCTCTCGGCTCTAATTGTAATTAATGCTAATAATTCAACTCGAAACTATTTAGAGTACCTAAGTCGGTAATTGCTGTAAATTAAAGTGATTGTAAGATTTGTATAGTTGCGGTTTAAAATTTACGCCATGAACCCGCTACCAGAGAACCCTACTAACGTTGGCTGTGCCGCTAACTTATCGCATACTCCGTTAGCTAATTAAATGCAAATATGTGAAGATATATCCTACTACAATAAGCGGACTAACGAATGTTTTTTTTTCAAATTGGTTTTGCTAGAGATTAGTACGTTAAACCAGACAAAAATCAAACAAGCAAACAAAAATAACAATGTTATTATTTTATGATATGAGTATAGAAAGATGGTTATATAGATGGATGTTATATATATATATATAGTTTTCTATAGTCATAGCCCAGTATACCTTTAACGGGATAAGCAAATTCACATTTCGTCACCTATGTTTTTAGATGGTCTACCATAGGAGGGGTAATAGTAGAACTAAAACTATTCAGTCGCAGCGACTTATTGCGACAACTGTAGTATTAAATATTACTACGCAGTACACCATCAGAATTCCAGAACATACTGTCAGTAAAGAGTGCCGAATATTCGCGTTAAATTGTCCGTAAATGGGACAATTTATGCTGCAGCATAATGTGCAGTTATCCGGGCCAGTGTAAGGGTTAAAACTGCTTTGTCGGCTGTGACCCGGCAGATATGTAAGTAATGCAACCAGGACAAACGTCACGTGAAGCCGTAGGAATCTTGTCGACTTTACGCGTCGACTTAATTTATGGTATTTCTATCCATGTGATAAATAGGTGAAAAGATTTTTTGTGTGTTAGTTCGTTCTTTTACCATTGAAATGCTCTTTTATCCAGAAGTAACATAGGCTATATAACATCACGTTCCGGGATCGAAGCAGTAATTATAAATATGGGTCAAGCCGTGATAGACTTAGTATTAAATAAATAGAATAGTATTCCTGTTAAGCTTTCCATGACATAGAATAACATAGCGCATGTGAACTTTGAAGACAGTTCGTCACAGTGCTACACACACTGAAATTTCACCAAGTGGGTTTAACTCTGGTAACAGATAACCTAATAATAAATAAAATAAAGAAATCTAGAACTGTTCTAGATTCCGAGTTTTTACTGAGAATATTGTTAATAATATCAGACAACTTTTTATTATGCGTGATTTTTACGATCAAAGAATTACAAAATTGTTATAGTAACATTTAGTCGTATAGTATGTACCGAATATTACATACATATAAGTATTCATTTATATATCTGTGGATCACAGGAGGTATTAATCTCACTTTTGCGGCCGAATTCGCTCTTGCGTTGTAGTGGTCTATTAAAACACAGCAGCATCCCATCTTTAATTGACTGATTGATAAAAACATATATTTAAACAAATCATTTCTTATCTATTTAAGATTATAGTGAGATCGCACAGAGGGCATATTGATTGTAGTGGTCATATCGCAACTGTAATGTAACGTATTAAAGGTTTTGAGCCACGCGCGACCCAAATGTGACCGGTATTTTCATTTTGATTCTTCTTATATAAATACATAGTTTCACGGTGATATCTCTAAGTAGTGGGCCGGGTACGATTTTGTATCGCATGTAATAGGGGCCGTGTTTACCTATTCCCGTTTATCGCGCGTAGTTCCAGATACGTGCTGCTACGAGAATCGAACCTGAGACAAGTCAGACAGGACAGTAGCATTCAATACCACTGCGGCACCAAAGTAGTCGTCTTCCTCGTTGTCATATTTTTGCTGCTATAAAGTTTCTTACAACGCAGATTTCGCTATTTGCGTAATATGTATTCCTAGCCGGAATTTGCCTTTAAAATAGAAAACAGCTAAATATTATAAGATATTGTATATTAAATTTAGTAGTAGAGTTTATTTTAAGATGTATCCGCATATAGTATGGCTGGTACGACAGAATTTCGTTGATGCAAGGTTGACCCATTTAATATAACGCAGTTAGGCACGTTCGGGCTACAAATAAGGCAGTCTTCCTTCACAATAAAATCACATGCAATTTGAAGGAGTTATTATTCGGGTCACTAACCACTTTACTTTGAATTTCATACGTGTGTTTGTAACCTAAATTAGTATATGATTTTTGACTTTGACTGGAATTTATGTTGATACCTGACTATAGTTAGATCAAACTTCAAGCTTGTTATTGTGTGTTTATGTACTCTTTATCTGGATATGGTTGTGTAAAAAAAGCTAATAGTATGCAGTTTATTAAACAAAGGCCAGGTTAAGAGCACCTTGAACAGACGGGCGTGTATGAGGAATGTGATGAAAGTGAATGAAGCCAGAGAAGTGTGTCAGGATCGTAGCAAATAGAAATCCGTAGTCTCTGCAAATAAAATAAATCAAATATTATAAAAAACTAGCTTTTGCCCGCGGCTTCGCTTGCGTAAAAGTAGGTTAAGATATGTTAGTAACAGTAGATACATTTTAAAAATATAATGTAACCTATGTTTTGACTTAATAGAGCCTCACTGATTTCAGCATAAATGGGCTGGCTCGACCAGGGAAGCACTACCCTCTCACAGAATATCGACGTGAAATAGCAGTATTCCTACTATTGTGTTTCGGTGAGTGAGAGTGCCGGAGGCTCAATCACCCTCTTTCCTCCTTCCCGATCCTTCTCCTTTCCACTTCCTTTTTCTCTTCTTCATTTCCCAAAGGGTCGGCAATGCGCAAATAATGCCTCTGGTGTTGCTGGCGTCCATAGGCTACGGTGACCACTTACCATCAGGTGGGTCGTAGCCCATATGTTTGATTGCCACCATAATTGGTTAACTTGTTTTTGATTTAAATCCTTACAATCAAACAGAACAGAATAAAATAACTACGCAGTATTACTAGCTATACAGTTTTATAATTTTTTCGATACTAATATTATAAAAACGAAAAGTTTGATTTTTGATTGTAAGCTTGTTTTTTTAAGGGTTTACCACAAAAAATAATCGACCGATTTTTAAAATTCTTCATACATTTTATTAAAAGAGTGCTTTTTCTTACATCACCTAACCTACTCTTACACGACCGAAGCCGCGAACAAAAGCTAGTAAACGGTATTTATTAATGCCTTTTTATCATCTGTGTCGCGAATGGCTTAACACAAACAAAGGCTGAAACGGAGAACTATCTAACAAATATATACCTACCCACAGTATTGGGTATTCTGACAATGGTGACTTATATGTTTACCGACTTTTCTCAGTATCGTATCACCCATCTTCTGGATTAGTGTGAGGGTCTTGACCAAACAGAGACGAAATAATCCTAGTTAAGCGTGAGGAAAACAGTTGATAAAAGTACATTTTTTTTGTACGAGAACGTTCTTATTTTCTTTTCTAAATACATTACTAGTATTTTTTGACTGCATGGATAGCGTAGTAGTAGCGAGGCGACCACTTGTACCATCAAGTGGTCGTCTCGCCATTGCCACCGTGTCGAGTGTTGTGCGTTCGATCCCCAAACGGGACAAAATTGTGTAATCCACAAATAGTTGTTCCGAGTCTCGGCGTTCTTTGTGTACGTTGCTTGAATGTTTGTAAAGTCCGCCGCGGCACAGGAATTATTCCTAGTGCAGGAGTTGTCTTTTTATATATAAAATAAATAACAATGAATTTGGGATTTCAATTACTAGTATTCTTGTTATTACCCCGAGTTAAGTGAGACTGCTTGTGCAAGGAGTGGCTTCACATCGGTAGTGCAATGGGTGGGTACGAACCTCTCGAACGTTAATCCAATGCCTATTCTATTGAGCTCAAGGCGCCGTTCATGCTTCTAGTATATACGAGGCTTTGCCCACGGTTTCGCTCGCGTAAAAATAGATTAGGTTATGTCGCATTCCTCATGTCTGAGGGTCGTGACTTCCTCCATCCATTAATCTTCATCTGACGATGTTACGCCATCTTGATCTATCTCCGGCAACTCAGAGAGCATCGTAGACAGTGGAGTCGAGTAGGGTTCGAATTTCGTCGGACCAACACATCGAGCTGCGGCCTCTCGCTCTTTTTCTTTCCACTTTGCCAGTGACTACTAGTTTTTCGAGATTGTCTCCGTCTTTTCTGGCAATGAGTCCGAAGTACTCAAGGATATGCTACAGGCAGATGGTTGAGAGCCTTGTTTTTATTTTGAGCTTGGCAAGTATGGATGCGTTGGTCTGTTAGTAACAATACTTTTAAGTAAGTAAAATACAGCCTATATAACTCGATGATAATATAGCGTTCTAATGGTGAAAGAATTACAAAATCGGTTGAATAGTTTTCTACTCCTTCCAAAGAAATAAACAAAAAACCCAATTTATTCTCTTTATAATATTAGAATAGATAAGTCGAAATTGCGACTCCGTAACTGTAATTTCTTGGCAGTGAACTCTTAACAAGGTCTTTCCTTTGAGACACTGAAAACAGTGTATATGTTGATACGTTCATAGCCGGTGGTTACCGCCTATATACTATGATATATTATTCTATTTAATGTCTTACCATAATTGAAGTGAAAAAACGCTTGTAACAAAATAATAAATTCTACTAACGATAACTCGCGCATTTTCGATCCAGAAAAGATATTAGTTCCGGCATCAGCGTAAGGCACAAAGATCTTTATCTTGACAGCACAACGTCTCCATAACGTGATCAAGAAAATCTCCTTGAGTTGTATCCCTACTTACCGCAGAAATACAACCCAAGTTTCAAAAGGAAAATTATGGCCATGATTTCCTATAGTGTAGAGATACTTTCTCTTGAGCTACCTGAGGTTTAAGCGGGGTTATGATATGCTGCCTCAAGCTGGATTTCAGTATATAAAACGAGTTGTTTCAGCTGCAAACAATTAAATTTTTACATACATTCTTTTAAGCTTTGTAAGTAAAACGGTTCCTTTTTTGGACATTGAAACTGCCGCATAGTATATCTGCCAATGAAGCAAGGGTAAGCACAGTCACATAATGTTCCATATGTCTATTACCTGCACAAACTACTTATTTTTTTAAACGAACTACCTGGCTACACTGGGTATAATTCCTCTATCGCTTTAAAATGCAAACATTCTAACAACGTACTCACAGACCACTTAGACGCGGAACAAGTATTTGGATTATATGACTTTCGTCTAGTCTCAGTATACCCAAAGTCAGTAAGTCATTTTAACCTCTGTACCAATCCTGCTATTAATGACACAATTGAAAACCTTACATTAATCTGGACAAAAAAGACCGCAATCAACTTATTTAAAAGAAAAAAATGGCGCAGGATAATTTAAGCCATGTGGTGTAGCGTTATCGTATTAAAGGATTGCAGGGGGTCTCGACGAGGAAAATTAGAGTGTCAGATATTCATCACAATAAATGACATTGGTAAAACCATTCTTGTTCACCCATCCCTTATGGGTGTAAATTGATATAAAAAATGGAGAAACTTAAGTATAAAGATATTTAAAAGCGATTACATCAAGTGGCTTGTTGCAAATGGTATTATTGGAAATATGCGTCGTGTTTTAAGGTTTATACAAGTAGGTAATTAGTTGATTTAGGTTTTATCAAAATGTTTTATACACTGTATAGAATAAAATAAAGTGTATCATAGATGGGTTATTTTTGTAATCATTTTACTATGCATATTACACAGAAAACAATTACATTGAAAAATAACTACAAATATAATTATATTCCATCTATGATTTTAACTTAGCTTATAGAGTGTATAAAAAAAACAGTTTAAAAATAAAACCAGATAAGGCACAAAGCGTAAATGCTCTTAAGTTTCACCGTATAAAGTAACAAAATGTTGTAGAAATGCTTAAGTCTAAATAGGTCTTTTTAAAGCTTTAGGTTGATAACTTAATGAGTTTTCAGTCAGGCAATTCTCAGTAACTCAAATAGAAAATAACTAGAATTCTACAGATGTGAGATTATGACATCTACAAGTTGATTGCATTTACTTCAATGCTTAAAGCAATATGTACATCAAAGAATATAGCAATAAATAGTTTCGGCTTTAAGTTGTATAACTTGCTTAAACTTGTAATGCTCCTTTAGAACGATTGATATGATTTTTTTCTTGTCAATAAGCCATATGTATCTACATTTGTGACGTCATTAGTGTGGTAATAAACATTTTTAGAGCGACTTACAATTTAACTGAATTGTAAGACGCTTTGAAAATTGTTATTTTTAACAAACTTGTAAAAGACGTCAGTAATAAAATATTATATTGGTTGGGTTTGGTATTAATTGGGTTTGATATTTTAGCCATTATTATAATGATTACATTGCTTATATACAATCCCTTCGTACTTAACATTATTCTACGAAATACTAACAAAAATTAAAAAAGTTAATGTGAGTTTGTTTGTTACGCTTTCACGTCTGAACTACTCGACCAATCACTATAAACTTTCGCAAACCCATTATTAGAGGTACAGAAAAGGACGTAGGATACCTTTCATCCGGAAATAGAACTGTTCTTAAGCGAGCAAAGCCGCAGATAAAATGTAGTGCTGAAATAAGTCGTTCTGCATTTTAATCTACAAATTTGATTGCTGTTGCAAGAGGGTGTTATAAGGATGAGATATTTGAAGCGACTGCAGCTAATATAGTCTGCATCGAATGTAACAGGGTTTGTCGAACGCAGAGAGTGCAGTTAGCGAGCGAAGTGTAGGAGACACGCTCAGTGCCTTCAAATGGATTAACCCGTCACAGCTCATACTTTATGAATGTAGCACCAAGTGCGCCAAGTTAATTTATAACGAATACCACTCAAGTTTCATTAGTGTTTTAGTGTTAACGGAAGAGTTTTTTGCGTCGATGGTACGATTGTGTAAGTGGTCTTCAGGCCTCTGTTATCTCATATTCGGTTCGTTATCTGCTTAGGATTCGTGTAATTAGAGGTTACATTACATCACACAACACACGGATTATAGTAGCACTTGAAGTTTCTATAAGAATAATATAAGCAAATACATTTCATAATAAAAATAATATCAACCGTGGCATGGCATGGGCTTCTTCTCACTGTGAAAGGAGTCAGGCCACAGTTCACCACGCTGGTCCAGTGTGGGTTAGTAGACTTAGCATATCTTCGAAAATATCATAGAGAACTCTCAGACATCTGGTAAAACGACTGATTAATTAACTACTTAATAAGTACATAATTTTAAAATGCCAGCGATGCGTGCCTTTGCATCGTACTCGAGATATGTGTGGCAGTCCAACGGTTCCCATTAGGCTTTCGCTGATAAATACATTACTTATACTTATTACTTAGATTACTATTTTCTTTTGCTTTATTTACTCTGAACACATTCTTTATATAAACATGTTTACGGTACTCTTAACCGAAACGTCCAATAAAAAATAAACCTATTCTATTTACGTTTTACGATGTCTCCACATGTGCACTTAATGTTACAGAGGACAAACATATGACGGTACAACTCCTTTTTTTATTGAATTTTCTCTTGCAGCCATGTTTCCTTTAAGAGTACAACGTCCTCTAAGTAGTGACCTTAATTAGTTTTACTTAAACTGCTGACCGTACGAAAAGTGAAGTTTAGAGTAGTCACAGAGGTTAACCACCTGTTTATTACCATCGAAATAGAACTCCCGTGATAAACGGATTATGAAAATTTAAGGAGGATTTTTGGTGATGTCATTAGCGTGGTAATGTCGAGCTCATGGTAATGACGTCACAGATACTAAATACACACTTGAATATGTAGCTCGTTCCACTTACACGAAGCGTAGATATGCTAATCAGCACATCGCCTGCCAAGATAGGTACTGCTGGTAAAAATGCGCACGTTACCTGCTTTTAATAGGTTATCTTATCTTGATACCGGTCGAATAAAATTTTCTAAACGATATCACCACCAAAACATTTACCTGATATTTTTACCGGCGGAAAAAGGTAATGATAAATCTCAAAGAAATTAATCGTAAAAAAAGATTTACGACGGAATGGTTAGCGGGAATTCAAGTAATTGTTTAGTTGCCAAACGGCCCGAAAATCGTTAAATCGGTCGAAAATTATTCTTTTGTATTTTATTGACAATGGCGGCCCAACCCTATCTGTTCCTACTTTTAAAACAAACCAGTGTTTTTGACGATGTTTCGTTATATTTATATTATAAATTAATGTTACTTTATGAAGAAACTTGAACAATTTGGAAACAATTGCGTTATTTTCACAAAAGTTGCCATGCCATCTAATAATTTATTCATCGTAAAATAAACAAATGGCGCTGAACTTCTACAAAATAGTCAGTGTTGTATATTTTCCTTGCCTTGGCTCTTTGATTTTATACAAAGTATGTTTAACTTATTACTTTTAGAGTTCTTAAAATAGTTGCTTTTGAGGCAATTATTAGGAAAACTTTAGTCGCTATACTGGGTGTAAGGGACGGCGGCGTACCGATAACTTAAGCAAGATGTCTTTCTATAGGTAGGTACCTATCTCGACGCAAACTTCTATTAATCAAAAAACGCAAGATTAAGATTTTATATTGATTAACATTATTACGCGGTATGCAATGGATTGCTACCTACCTAGCTACTACGACGGTAATGTTAATATTACCGGTAGATAATATTACCATAGTACAATAAGAATAGTAGGTTAGCTAAGGCCGATCGGCGAGTTAATTGCCTACTATTGCGTTGACGCACAGGGTTGTCCACTTTTATTTTTAGTTAAATATGAACAATATCCGTAAACGTAACCGTATCCGAAATTCAATATCCGTAACATCCCCGGTATCTAGTACCTACTATTATATATTCTGTGACTGCGGGCACATTATAGTCGCTTAGAAGTATGTATATTAAAAAACTAATTATGAACAAAACATCTCACATAACACCCCTAAAGGACATATTATAATTATTAATAACTACGTATGTAAACTTAACAACTAAACTATGACTATAACCAAAGCTATCTTACGAAATAAAATGAATATCAAATTTTAAACATCAATCACTCAATTCACTCAATCCAACAGTGACTAGCAAGTGCTGAAATGAATACCCATGTTAATATGTTCACCGTTTCAACAAAACACCACGGCGCAGGGTAGGTCGGCGCGCGCGCTTTTTCGCTGCTTTCATAAGTGATCGCGCTGAATACCTACTTCACAATTTAAGCTTGCATATCTTTTTTTCTCAAATACTGACTAAGCGTTATACATCGTGATATAACTATCTAAACACCTTATATGACGAGGAACTAGTTTAATTTACTGTCGTTTAACACATTGTATTATACGTTCTGTTTGTAAATGC
This sequence comes from Catocala fraxini, assembly GCA_930367265.1. Lineage (NCBI taxonomy): Eukaryota > Metazoa > Arthropoda > Insecta > Lepidoptera > Erebidae > Catocala > Catocala fraxini. The sequence goes on along the minus strand of OV884044.1, from coordinate 11,178,276 downwards.
ATACCTACTTATAACATAGTACACCAGACTGAACAATTACATATCTGTGAACTCAAATGCTCAATTCAGAAACCTGAGCTAGTCTATTAGCGTACATACACATACAGAATTTAATTAGAAAAATGTTTAGGTTGTTACTTAGGGTTCTCGTTCAGTAGGTATTTGGAAGAATGATAAGTCCGGGTTTGAGGAGTTGTTATTGATGCACCCGAAGACACTACAATATTTTTTGGCTCTTTTTGAAGTCATAATAACGTTTATTACAAAACTAAATGGATATAAAGTGGCCAGTGAGAGCAGCGAATTCGAGCGGGCGAGCAGTGTAGTACGTGAATGCGCGCGATCAAACGCGTGGCGCATCCCGTACAGAGTCCCCGGCCGCCCCGTTTGGCTTTGTGATCGTGTGCGTGAAAAGTGCGTGCGTACACGGCGCCGGCGACTCACGCGTACATTCCAACCGGCGGCGGCCGATTTGTATGAAGCTATCCTACTATTCTTATTGTACTATGATATTACCGTGCTACAACGCACCATTCGCGCCGGCGCCGGCGGGAATGACCTCTGCGTTCCGCGCGCATAGCTGATCTGTTTAAATCACGACAATTTAATTACATTGCTGTATTTACATTTAATAAAATAGAAAATCTGCAAATTAGATTATTAAAATTATTAATAAATAAGAGCACAAAAGATAACCTTGACAAAGATTACGAAAAATAATTTAAAATCTGCAAAATATTACGCGTAGAAAAGAAAGTTAAGTATCTTAGAACATC